>VUYV01000107.1:321139-535375 GCA_008711295.1 Anarhynchus alexandrinus
GCAGAGCACTGGAACAGGCTGCCCAGAGAGGTTGTGGAGTCTCCCACTCTGGAGACATTCAAAACCCACCTGGACGCCGTCCTGTGCAACCTGCTGTAGGTGACCCTGCTCTGGCAGGGGGGTTGGACTAGATGATCTCCTGAGGTCCCTTCCAACCCTGACCATTCTGTGATTCTGTGATTCTGTGATCCTGAAGGGCAGCTTTGCAGGCAGCAACCAGGAGATCCTGCCTAGTGTCGGGAAGGACAGGAAAAAGGAAGGCAAAGACACAGCCCTGTTGTTGCCACAGTTGTTCTAGAAGGGATAAGGAAAGGAAAGGCTTCAACTTAGTGGAGAAGGAAAAACGGGCTCTCCTTGGTGCTCAGGAAAGTAGAAAGGGCTGTCCTAGCTAGTAGGAGAGAAAATGCTCTTCTCACAGCCAGAAAGGAAATGTGGTCTCTGCTCAGCAAGGGAAAACCACAACTGTCTGAGCAGAGTGTGCACAGAGGGGTGACTGGCAAATTGGCATCCTGTCTTAGGTACCATACAGGGTCATTAAACTGTGCTTGAAAGATTTGGACCCAGTCTTGCCTTGTAAATATTAAAGTACTTTAGCCTTACAATGGCATCTGCAAACGAGGAAACTAATTCAATCTTGCAAAACTGCAACTCTTCCTGTGAAGCATGACAAGTAATATAAGCATCATTTGGATGCCTGTTTGCTTATGGTGAAGCTAAGATGTCCTATCTGTCTTATTAAAGTGTCATGTTAGTACCAGCACAAATCATAACCTCTGTAAGTTTAACAAAAACTCTATGGATTCTGCTACTGGGGACTCAAGTTGAATCACTCTAATGTGACGTGAACAGAGTTTCGTAAGTCTAAAACCAGAATGGCCAATGGGAACAGACAATTAGGACAACAGAACTACAAGAACCTAGAGACTTTGCAAAGACACAGAAGTTTTCATTAAGACAAGAGATTAGATGTGGAAACTTTCTTTAAGGACGATAAATATTTTTCATTTAAATACTTCAGCCACATCCAAAAGTAAGTTGTTCCAATAGCAAATTACCTACATCGCTGAAAATTTCTGCCATGCCTATAATAAAAACATGCCTAATTTCCCCTCCCTAATATTGTTTCCTATATAGGCAAAATCTTTTATCTCTATGCAAATCCAATTGGAATAAATGGCACTCAACAGATGTGGCATTCGTCCATGAGCATCTCATTGCAAGACTGAGACAAATATGTGTGCGCATGGAATGTACACATACGCTGCTGTTAATACACTGTGTATACTCAGTCTATAAAAGGGGTCTTATAAGAAGTTAAAGGGGGCTTATAAGAAGTCTTAAAGGGGCCTTATAAGAAAGATAGGGACAGATGTTTTAGCAGGGCCTGTTGTGACAGCACAAGGGGTAATGGTTTTAAAGTAAAAGAGGGTAGATTTAGACTAGATAGAAGAAAGAAGTTTTTTACAATGAGGGTGGTGAAACACTGGAGCAGGTTGCCCGGAGAGACTGTAGATGCCCCATCCCTGGAAACATTCAAGGCCAGGTTGGATGGGGCTCTGAGCAACCTGAACTAGTTGAAGACGTCCCTGCTCATGGCAGGGGGGTTGCACTAGATGACCTTTAAATGTCCCTTCCAACCCAAACTATTCTATGATTCTGTATTACATATGGGTCAAGTTGTATTCACAGCCACAGATTTTTGCATAGATTTGATTCTCCAAGACATTAAAAAACTCTGAGTATGGTTTATAGGATCAACTCCATCATGAACTGTGTAACACACAAACCGATACAGAATCTCATTTGACAAATCTCACACGTGCCTTGCAGCAGAGTATACACATTCTTCAGGATTAAACACCTGCATACATGTATATATAGTAGCATAAACAGAATACTAAGAATTGTTTTAGCTACATATAGGAGATTATACATATATACATATACACACAAATACATCTGTGTGTGTGACTCCATGTCACAGTGTCCTCACATGGATGCAAATAGTGGACAAATCTATTCTGGAAACATTGCTGCTACACAGTCATGAGGGGAGAGGCTGAGGGGATAAAAAAGGTGGAATTTCTGTATGAGTGAAAACACTTATTGTAGGCTTTTTGCTGAGGCAAATGTACTTCTATCAGGAAAAAAACATCATCTGAGGAACTGGCACAAGATTTACTGAAAAATCCACCTTTTCTTCTAGCATGAACTATGTTAATGAGAGGAGGATATGCCAGTTTAGCATTATATTTTTATACCTCTTACACAAACAGTTTCTAACCTTGTCTGTTACATTTACCACAAGCAGTCATTGCCTTTCCTTCATTTTGTTGCTAAGACATGAATATAGGAACATCATCCATGGCTGACAGTAATGTAAAGATCAGCTGGGCCCTCAATCTATTCCAACCTTTCATGAGGGAAAAAGGTTTACACAGGTGCCCTGCATGTGGCAAGTAGTAGGCCACATCCCAGAATAAGGACTTTCCTGAAAATGGAACCTTTTTCTTCAGAGAAAGCATCCTGATAGATAAAAGTAACTAATTTAATTCCTGACCTATGTTGATTGGCACTATCAAACTCCCTTTGTAATTAATTTCATCCCTGCTGAAGGGATCTAACTTCACTACCAGGATCAAATGCCAGAAGTTGTAACCCTATCCAGCAGAAATAAATTAACCGTACCTGTACACCTGATCAGCCAGAAACTTTGCTGGCAGGAGAGGGCTCATCCTGCCCCGCAGTCACCATACCGCTTAGTATTCAAGCCTGTCATTCTCGTTACTGGTCATTACTGCACAATTAGCCCCCCTTTACCATTAGTCACTTTTTCTCATTTTAAAGATACCTGCTACAAACACAGTTGTACAATGTATGCTATACATTTTAAACCAGTGTTATTAAATCGTGGTAGGAGTAACAGTAGTCATGAAAACTTATGGCCAGTCACTACTATTAAAAATCTGCTGTTATTTTTAGATCACAAGCTAATTCTCCCTCACCTTCATGAGCCTTTGTCTAATCCATTTCTCACCATTAACTACCTTAAAGATACTTTAATAAAAGCCTTTCCTCATGTGCCTCCCACTAGATACACCATGGAAAATGACCACTCCTGCCTTTCCAGGACTTTCCTGGAAAATTAAAAGTTAAGAGAGCTTTAAATGTGTGTCAACAGCTGTGATACGCACCCTCCAGCTGCCAGCTCAACTAAGCACTATATATCTCTTGTCAGAAGGATTAACACCTTTTCTGAAAAGGTTACCACACCACTGAAAAATCCTCCAGGCCACTGTGATTACTGCTTCTTTGAAACAATAATAAAATAAAGTCTCTATTATGGTTAGAAAACTCTAGAACTTGCACAAATCTCTTCATCAGGCACATTCTATAAATATTTTTTTCAGATACAGAAACCGAAACTTATTTTCTACTAATTAACACTAATTATATTTTTTTATTGTAATTTATCAATACATGACATTTGGTCTTTTAACACATGTGTCTTAACCTTACCCTGATGGAAACCTTATTTGCGGTGCACTACAGACATCACTAGTACAGCCTGACTGAAACCTGACCTCCTGCTCATAAAGTTAAATTACTCAACTCCCTCACTTCCCAGTAGGAAGCAAGTACTTAAAATATGGCATAGATGAATATAAGACAGCTGATTTCAGTAATGGAACTAAATAGCTTGAAAGTCTTTAACATTCACTTGTATTATTCCTTGAAGAGAAAACACTCTTATGCTTTGATTTAGATTTTTAAACAATTAATACAAGCGTACTGAGGAAAAGGAAATTTTATAAGGTAAGTCTCTATCACATTTCAGAAGCCACAGATATTCAAAAACACTCTAATATGTGAAGTATTTATATCACAGTCAAAACTAGATCTCAGATCTTCCTGGCTACCAATCTTGTTCTCAGACCAACAGAAAACACATTTGAACTGGAGAAAACTTTCAAGAAAATATCATTCTAAAGCTATGTTCAAACGTATGGATACCTGAATTCATCTATATTTACTTGGAAACTCTTATAAACAAGTTTTTTGGGTCAATTAAAAAACAGTAAGGGCTCAGTGGACCTGAGCCATCATCATCTACTTGAAAACTGAATATTGGTCACCTACTTGTAAGACCTAATTATAATTTGCTAGACAATACTTTAATATTTTGTCGTCTGTTTCCTATAAATTAGCAAGGAATAAAATTGACAGGAAAATTAAAACTGAAAATATTAATCCTGCACATATTGTAATTTTGCGTAACTGTTTTCAAAATGTGATCCTCCCAGTACCAGAAAGAAGAATTCAGAGTAGGTAGAAATTCACATTTCCCACTGGAAATCTGTCACGAAAGACATGCAAGAGATCGGGCTTCATGTTAGAGATCTCATCAAATACAATGAGCACAGCTTCGTGTCTCCTTTACTATATGGCTTCTGTCAGGAAAACAGCATTTGTTGGTTCCTGAGTGATCAGATAAGAATATTCTACTATTCTAAACTTTTGTACTTCAATGCTCTGTATTCAACAGACAGGCACTTGCTTTAGAACAACAGTGACAGGGAGCAGATAAAACACGATCATGACACCTTGCAAAAAAGTTCCTAGGCTGCAAGAAGGTGAGCCGAGCGCACTCTGGACCTCGCAACCAAAACTCCCGTGACTGCAGTGAACCCAGAAAACTTGTTGTGCAAAATTAAGATCCGGCTGCCCTTCTCCGGGAGGGTCCTACTCTCTCACTGCCAGGTACTCTCACCAAAGTATTTCCACAGACTTCCTTTGCCATACTGAAGAATTTGCAAAATGTTTACCTATTTTTGGCAGTGTTTTAAGGGACTAGCTGGTATTGATTCAACTCCTTTTCTCATTCTCTGCTTATAACTTTTGCTTTTGCTGAGTCACATTGTGCATGAGAAATCCTTTTGCACACTCTCCAAAGCAGCTATGGCTCCAGCTTATTGAAAAAAAATTGCTTTTTCTGACTTCTAAGCAGTTCCAGTTTCTACCAAGATCTCTTTTTGGAGTTCTTCTGTGCTGTCTAGTTTTATACTAGATTAATCTTCTGATCTGTCTGTTCCCCCCTCCTTGGTTTCTCATCCCCCCAAAACCAAGAAAGAACATAAGCAACCAATGCAGGATTTGCAAGCTAATTCATTTAAACAGCCTACTCTGATAAAAAGAAAAGGTATTTATCATACTTCTTGACCAATATAGTTTTAAACAGGCTGCCCTGAAGTACATCTAACACTCAGATATCTAAGCAAATCACTAAGGAAAGTTCATCTGAGACATGATTTCATTTCCCATTTCAGCCATGCCTTACAAATTTTATTTTATAGCAACCATGTTTTGAACCATTAAAATACCTTCCAGCTAAATATCTGCAAACAATAATGAATTAAGTTTACAATGCTGATTATAAAATTTACTGAAGCATGAGAGTGATACTACAGATGTTGATCTCTATTAGATTTTATCTGAAAATATAAATTCACTGACTACAGGCTGGTATCAATGGAATGAAAGGAAATCTGTAGTAACAAAACATTAACATAATTAAATTCACCACTGATAACAACTTTGCTTTGAACTTGACACGATTGCACAGACATATAAAACAATACAATTACTTCAGAATCACATATTTTCTATTCAAGCAATTCAGCAAAAATTCAGCAAAAATTCAGCATTGCAGCTTTCAAGGGCTAACTTCAATTTGTGTGGGGAAAAGAGTTGTAACATGGAAAAAATGAGGAACTACTGAACAAAACTAGAGATTTTAAGCATCCCTTGCTAATCTACAAATATTTAAGTAATAAGTTCATTTCACAGTTTTTTTATTATATCAAGAACATCACAGATAGGAAAATGGGACTACCAGTAGAAAAGGCTTTGTCCTCCTTTATTTTGACTGAGTTTTCAGTAGCCCTTATATTACATAATTTGATTTTAGAGAACTGCAAAGAGAGAATTAAAATAACTATATTTTAAACTTACTGTTCATTCAGCTACATTGATGAATGCTTACCTTTTACAAATAAGTTAAATGTCCTGAGATTTTTCTTTAGTTCTACTTTTTAACATTTTCAAAAAGAATATTTTGCTAATTCTTTCCATTTAATATATAAACAAGAAATATCTCACCTACTTTTTCAGTAAAATCTCATTTTAAAAAAGCCAATCATAAAAACAATGCTAAATTGACGAAATTGCTTTCAAAAATAATTGTTCAGAATGTGCATTCTAGTTATCTGTCTCAGTACTAACACCACAGAAATAATTTGCAGAAGGGTGGAATCAATTAACAGCTGCCATACAACAGGACTCAAATGAGTTTAAAACCAGGGGTGTTAAAAGAATAGTAGGTCACCGAAACATTAAAACATGAGTTAATACAATACTGAACTGTTACTAAAAAGGACTTCAAATAATATAAAATACAAGAAAATTCCAAAATTCTGCATATACTATTTTCATAAAAAGAAACCCAACTTTTCAAGAAATATTTTTGTCACAGAAAATATAGTAAAATTTAAATTACTAACTTAAAGAAAAGTGTAGAACTTTGTTGAAAATACTATTCTCATATATATGAAACATAGTAAAAAGTTTTTCAGTACTTCCATTGAGCCTTTTTTTTGCTAGAAGTAAAAATATCTTCCTAATCACCCCCAAAAAGAACAAAAAATGCGGAGCCTCACACATTCTTTTTACACAACACATTCAGCATCTTTCTTCCCTGCTTTACCTTTTGATGAGCCATTGCACATCTGGGAAGTAGGAAGCCTCGGGTTCATGAGAATACATCAATTTCTGTTCTGGCTAGGTCTTTCATTTAATCCTCTAGGTTCAGTGAAATCATATGAACAGTCTCTTAATTTCGAGACGCAATTTTTTAGATATATTTTACAATCCTTTCCCTTCCCCCAAAATGTAATTACAAAATATAAGGCATCTAGGGGAAAAAAAAAAAAAAGTCTAGTGTATGAAACAACCGCAATTCAAGTCAAAGAGCTGACCCAATGGGAAGCTATTGAGAGCATGAGAGGAGTGTTATAGTTTAATGCTGTTACCATGTGCTGTATATAGCTGGAGGTCAAGTAAGAATTTACCCTATAAGGAGGATTACGGTACTTAGCTGATTAGTGTCTTGCTACAGTACTATTGCCTACAAATGTACATGCTGGTCAAGGCATTTAATTTGAACTATTTTTAAAATTGTGCAGTTCCACTATTTCATGTTTTGTGTTGCTAAGTCCAGAATCTTCTTTGTGTTCTAGGTCTCAAATGAAACTATGTAGTACCTATTCTTTTTAGTTTGTAACAAGTCGAATTTTGACATAATTTTCAACCATTAGGCTAAAATAGTTGTATCATCTACTTCAGTCTGATGTGCTGAACATACTTTAGAACTGAAAAACCGAAAATACTGTTTTTAACATACCGTTTAAAAAAAAAAAGTGAAAATCAATGGACTAATTATTTCTAGCAACAGTCATCAGAACTCTCTTTCAAAATACGGTGCGAATGTGAAAATAATAGAAAGCAAATGTGTAGACAGTCTTATTTGCAGTAAATAATTATAAACACATTTTTCCACCATTTCACAAGAAAGGTATCATCTATCTATGCAAACTAGCTAACAAATAAATTATGTTTAATACGAAGCACCATACCCCAGCCAAATTTTACTGTAATAAATTTAAGCCATGATAAAGTGGCATGACATGGGAAAAATACAGATTTACCAGCAACCTAGATTTTCTCCTCCTCAATAATAGTGAGTTCATACTCCTACAAAAGGCATTCTGACACCAAAGTTTTTTCCCTCAGCCATCACAGAGAATATATCATAATACACTTCATCTGTACACGATTGCATCTAATTTTGAGTGCAATTTTTTAAAGTGTTTCCGTTTCTTACCACAGGGATGATTCAGCAGGCGCTTTTCCCAGCAGTTGAAAGTATCCTGGTTTTTCAAAGGAAAGCTTTAAGTCTGATGAAGAGGAGAATTTTCTTTGAAAGAAATACTCCATTATTACTTGGGTATTATCACCATTAAATAAAAAAGATAGCTACTTCAATAATGATCAAACTGCAAGAAAATATCAGCAACATGGACAGTCATATATGAATTGTTTTGCCTAATACCATCTCTGCAGGCTGTTTTGGATTGTTGAACTCCTAAAACTGTAACTTTACTAATGAATGTGAGTCAGCGTACCTTTTCTTTTTTTTTCCCTCTCTATTGTATCCACAATTACAGTATATATGTGATATCATACAATGAACTTCAGTTTTAATATATCTCTATGGTTCATATTTCAGTCTGGAAGAGATGAAATAGGACATACTGAGCTGTTTTGATGCCTCCACAAAAGAGCAAGCAGAAAATAACCGCTGCGAAAATGTCCATTTTTTTCAGTAATGTGAGGTAAAGGCCCATTATTAAACTCAGTGAATTAAATCAGTGGTGGCTCATCAATGAATGGTGGGCTATGTGCAGCAGCTTCTCCAAGACAAAGCTGGCAGGCTAAACGTGTTCATGGTAGGGAACATCAGCTGGACCACTATGAAATGAGACAGGTGCATTCAATAACTTGGAAATTACCACGGTACATAAAACTTTAAATTTCCAATTCAACTGTCATTCTCAACATGCTGGTGAGATGGGATTAAATGTGTATATTTTTAAAGCAGCACCTAACTCTCCAACATAGGAGCAGACCACAAGTTTACAGAAAAATAGTTTGTATTTCTGTAAAAAGTTATAGCACCTATATTAGATATTGGTAGGACATGACTTTACAACGTTTTTCAAGCTAAAAGAACTTGTTCCACAGTAGTTTACATACTGAGCACACAGTCTTTATATGAGCCCAAATGTGCACCCCAATGTGCAGAATCGAACAGTTACGGCTGCCTAGACAGACCTCCTTCAGTTTAGATCCCAGGGCTCAGACAGGAGGAAGAGAGATATCCACCATGCCTGTGCTGCCTGGGTTTTTAGAGACGCTAGGTGAAAAACTTCCCACCACACTACCATGTAGTAACAACATCATGTGTGTAACAACAACCTGGTTTCTTGAAATATCAGCAGAGAGCTGGGTCAACCTCAGACATCCAGTTCAGATTCCTGAATTGGGTATTTCTACCATAGCTACTTTGTTTTTCTGCTGTGCTGAGACCAGCTCTGGATGTTTCCCCCTCTTAGTTTCTGATTGTCTCTTAGAGTTGTCTGCACTAGAGCAAGTCTCCCATAAAAGAGGCTTAACGAGCAGCTTTCCAAAGAAGAAAATTTATTCCCTGGATCTTTGTAAAAATCCATATGGAAGATTGCCAGCTACTCTAGAAAGAGCATGGAAGTGAACACTTTGAAGTCAAAATGGTAACCCTGGCTGCCTAGTAGCTTTTATACAGAAAGGTAGCATCCAGTCAAGATGACAGCAGTAGAAAACATACAGAGGAAAATACCGACCTCTTCTAGCAGGAGCAAACCACTGTGGAATAGTCCTTGCAGAACTACTAGCAACACAATAGTCATGAAGAAAATTTACTGAAATATATAACTATGTCTCTTCCAAGAAAGTTGTGTGGGTAATCAAAAGCACTTTAAAATGAAACAACTAAAATAAGCTAGTCTTGTAACGTAAACGAGCCCTTAGATGTAGTCTGCATTCTACTGCAATGAAGATAGACTTACTCTAGTCTTACTTAAAAAAGAAAATAAGATGCCAGCTTTTTATATTCCACAGGAGAAATGAATGCTCATTTTGTAACTCCATGTGTATATAAACATCCCAACTGATTAATGCTTTACAGTTCTTGTCACTAGCATAACCTTCATTACCCAAAAAGCCAGTTTTCAGTAGAGTTCTCCAAAGTCAAGATACAAATGATGAAATTTTAACTAAAGATCAGGGCTACGTATTGGAAGATTTTGGACCTAACATTGGTCACTTCTTCCATCAATAACAGCTTTTCTAGAAAAGGTATGAGAACTAATAAAAAGAAGGCCAACCAAGACTGTCTAGACTCAACTGGCAAATAGCTGAGAAACACTGAGAGGGAATTGTTCAAGTTGTACAGGTTCTCAGCACCTTCAATAACACAATTATAAAAATTACAGGGTACTCTCAGTAACTCATTCTGAAGTAGAATTTGAGCAATCAGCTAAGAGAACACAGTAAAGGAACAGGAAAAAATCATAAGGAAAATGATGTTTTAAAACATTTTGTGAAGACACTCATGAAAGCTTTTAGAATTAGTGATGACTTCATCACTCAGTTGTATTATTGTCAGATTGTTGGGACCTGTAGTATTTTTTAAGTTAACCTTTACTTTCGTTGTTGAGCTAAGCAACAAGAAAGGTTAAATGTGTGCTCACTGAAGCACTTTTCAAGCATGAGAGCAACTGGATGTTAGGCTGGGGAGCCATGCTATCTTTGTAGGAGACTATAAAAGACATTCAGGATGCTTGAGTTGATGGAGCAGAAAGTGAAGATCAAGTTTCTGTAATTTTACAGGAGAAAAACAATCAAAATGGATAGTTGGACAGATTTGACTTTTACAATTGCCACAGAATATTTCACGGTATACAGCAATTTTGAAATGCATATCCAGGTGAGCAAACAAAACAGTTACAAGGTTAATAGATTCATATATAGTAACGGCAGAAGAATAACTACGATCATATAGTTTGATGTCCTTCCTCCACAGGAAGTTTTTTCCTAGAAATCAGATTAATGCCAGATATAATTGAAACTTTGCTGAGAAGAAAAACAAAAATCAAATTAAATTCCTTATATTTGGCCTTACTGTGGCACCAAGTTCATTAACCCTAATCATTAGGGTGATATTTGCCAAAGCAAAGGATTAGATTATTTTACCTTTCACTATCTGGCCATTTCCACTTTTACCTTTCCACCATCTGGCCATTTCCCTACAACTGGAAGTCATAGAATCATGGAATGGTTTAGGTTGGAAGGGACCTTAAAGGTCATCTAGTTCCAACCCCCCTGCCATGGGCAGGGACACCTTCCACTTGACCGGGTTACTCAAAGCCCCATCCAGCCTGGCCTTGAACACTTCCAGGGATGGAGCTTCCACAACTCCTCTGGGCAACCTGTGCCAGTGTCTCGTTGTACTCTCAAAGTAATGAATTTCTTCCTAATATCTAATCTAAATCTACCCTCTTGCAGTTTAAAACCATTATCCCTTGTCCTATCACTACAATCTCGGATAAACAGTCCCTCTCCATCTTTCCCATAGGCCCCCTTTAAGTACTGGAAGGCCTCTATAAGGTCTCCCTGGAGCCTTCTCTTCTCCAGGCTGAATAACTTCAACTCTCTTAGCCTGTCCTCATAGGAGAGGTGCTCGAGCCCCCTGATAATCTTTCTGGCCCTCCTCTGGACCTGCTTATGCTGGGAGCCCCAGAGCTGGATGCAGTACTCCAGGTGCGGTCTCACCAGAGCAGAGTAGAGGGGGAGAATCTTCTTCCTCAACCTTGCGGCCGTGCTTCTTTTGATGCAGCCCAGGATACTATTGGCCTTCTGGGCTGCGAGCACACATTGTCGGCGCATATTCAGTTTTTCATCTTCCAATACCCCCAAGACCTTCTCCTGTAGTACGGTGAGAAGAACCAATAGTACTCAGTTGGAATTTTGATGTTTATTTATAAATCCACAGAAAATTATTGCCGCAGATATAAACACTGAAAATACAGAAAAAACCTTGAGAGAATTACCATCATCGACATATGATGGAAAAGAATGGGTTTCTAAAATCTAGTTTTGTGAAAAGTGGACAGACAGATATTACTGTGCTAGTTTATAGACTTTTCTTCTTCAGCCCCTTCTTGCTTTTTTAGACTATTTTAGAAATACCTTCAATAATGCATTAGAGATTATCTCTAAATGGAGAATTCAGGTGCAGTTAGCGATCAATAGTGTAAAGCCTAAAAACTGACGTTAATGATATGGAAGCATTTTCTAGCTAGCATTTGCTCAATTTTAACAAAATATTGGCCATATGAAGAAAACTTCCTCTTTAGCAAAAACATGAGAAGAAAAGGTATTAGATTAGTTCAACTGAAAGTAGAAATTTTACCTACGACTTCAAAACGATATTCCACGTTATAAAAATACAGCCATAAAGCACAAATTTCTTCTGGAAAATAGAGGAACTTTATGACTTGTTTTCTCTTTCTCAGCCATTTAAACTAACAGCGAAGCATTTTATCTGTGCTTTATGCTGTATTACTGCTTTATCCTGCTGATTGCTTATTCTGCTCTAGGACTGCTCTTCTGCCTTGTGACAACTCTGTTCCACTAGACAGTTTAACCACATACAACAAAGTTAGACTGCACCAGCATTAATAGCAGCAGGATAGCTCCTCTGAGCGCAACTTCCTTAGAGACGTTTAGAGATAAGAGCCAGTAGGACCACCTACTCTGCTTTGACAGGCGCTGTACCTGCCCTATTCTATGCATACTTTTGCCATAGCTCTTCCTTAAAGCACTGGCTTAAGGGAATGTCGAGTGGAATTTTTTTACACTTCTGGAAGAAATATGAGAAAAAGAAGTCAAAATTCTAAAGTCATTAGGAATAACACACATTTCTGCAAGACGGCAAACTTAACATGGAAAACAAGTTCATAAGCCAAGAGACCCAACATTTTGCCAGGCATTCTGAAAACTCTTTGTCAAGAATCATCAAAGATACAGGCTCACAGGCAAAGGCTGGTCCAGCAAGACACTTGAGGGCTTTGCAAAGGCTGGCAAAGACTGGCAATTATGTCATTCATCTTAATTAAACTTAATAAAAAATTCTGTTTTCTCCCTTTCTCAACAAGTTGCTTTAAGAGAACATTTACTGCATCAAAAGCCATTTTCAGGTCAGGTTAGCCTAACACTGGTAGGACCATGTTGTGTCACTGCCTGTAAACTGTACTTTTTTAGTTCAAAAATTCTGGATTTTAAAAAGAATCTTTCACTTATACAGGAACCTGGACTTGATGTTTCAGTTCCAGATTATCAGGGTTAATGGATATATTCATCACATAAAATACAGTGATTAAAGATTGTAATAGAAGGAGTGAGATGACTGGCATTTTATGTAAATTATGTATAATCAGAGAGACTAACACAGGAGCCTATAAATACTGCAAGAACCTGGACTGGGGACTTGATCAGGACTACACTGCTATTATCACAAAAATATAGGGGAGCTGCAAGCAAACACAGAGATTTACATTTCAATGAAGTGGACTAAAATCATTTCATTGATTATTTTATTTGGAAGTTGTCTGTCTTGCAATCAGTGGTTAGCATTAGTTGATACAATGGGCAAAGAAGTTCATGAAGGAATGAAGAATGTGATAAATGCTAAATCTAATGAAGTTGTACTCAAAAAGATAATCAAATTTTGGTTAATAAAAATTTGACAAAAAGATAAAGCTGTTATTCAGCATTACAGCTTTGCAAATAATGCCTACAGAAATCTAACAACAAAAATCATGATCAGGAAGGACACAAAATAAAATGCAATCCAGAATATTTCTAATCTGAGTTTCTGTCATTAGTTTTCCTTCTCTGTAATAGCAATGGTTGTAGGGATCAAGAAGGGAGTGTTGTACATTGCTCCTGTACACTGCACAGAAGCTGGGACTTGCTGGGTATAAGTACAGGCTGAATACCTGTGCAGGAACAAACTGTGATATTCTAGTTTATTTAGTTGCCTGCACACATGACCAGAAATATTCCTATTTTCAAGATGTTTCTTATCATTCCCACTCCCAAATATTCAAATATCATTTTATTAGTTTATTCATAAACTTTGTCTTCTGGCTTCCTATGATTAGGAATGATTTGCCCCTTATTATTCCTTCTTAGAATGGATATTGTCACAAAAATACTTCTAGTCTGGAATAGGACAGCGTTTCTTGCCTACAGCATTTGATACCTTCTTGTCTATGAACTCAAAGGAAAGGAGAGGTTTAGCTGAGAAATGTATGTCCTAATCAGCCTTAGACTAGCAACATGATAATAATAATTTATTCCTCATCTTTGAAAAAAACACAACCATGCACTTTTGCACTCGAAATATCTGTGGTGGCCAAGATTAAGAATTCAAGATCATAAGGGCCTCGTTGTATATACTCACAAACTCTTTATTTTTCAGTAAATCTCCTTGATAGAGTTGAACAAGTAGGAGTATAAGTCTCCATGTTTCATTGTTTATGGCAAGCTTAAATGTGCCTGAAAATGTCTCTGGAATTATTATCTCATAAAAAAAGGGAATGACTGCATAAGTAAAGTTAGGGCCAGTACATCAGTGCTAGGTGTCCCTGTAAAAATGACCGTATGAACAGCTTTTGGAAGTGAAACATCACAAGTGATTTTGATGGGGACGTGTGAAAAGCAGTTTTATCACCTGATTCAATGACGAAGCTCAAGAACCAGCATAAGAAAAGGGTTTTTTAAATACATATTACTTCCAAAGATAATGAGAAAATTAGTTCTCTGGACTTCTTTCTTAAGCTAGGTGACTGTTAAAGGTAGCTTCAACACAGACATGATTTCCTTCCCTGATTCCCTCTGGTGTCAACCAGCTGCTGCCTAACAATAATTATGCCAGTGTTTCATGTAGTACAGCAAAACATAAATACTCCAAATATTCTAGTACATGGGTTCATTTGTTCTGGTCCCCCAAAACCAAACGTAGGTCTGTTGCAGTGACACAAGCTGCACACCAATTGCATTGTAAAAACTGTTTTCTGCTTATGCATTTTTTTAGAACTTTCCAGTTCTTTACATGTTCCGCAGTTGGCTGGCATATTGAGGCCAATACTGCAAGATGGCAAAAGAGCAAATAAAAAGCAATACACCTTATACAGATATGCATTTCATTTTTTAGTTACATTTCCTGTATCCATACATATTCCTGTTCTTTGCCATCTAAAGTATCTTGTGACCACGGCAAAATCATAACCCTATCAACACCAGGGATCCAGGACCTATATATTCCTACACCACCTTTTAACAAAGGTATTTAGCTTTCAGGCCCAGTGCTGTGATTTTGTCCAACTGTAAATCAGATCTCTTCCATTAGAGAATCTCTTTGCTTCCGGCCTTCCAATAAAACGTATTTTTAAAGCATTTATCTTTAGATCATGCTATCTTTTCAGGTCACCTTTTATGACACCCCATTCCAAAGGTAGGCAACAAAACAGCAGACTTTGGGTTGAACTGTATCTCTTCATATGAAACAGAGTTATGGAGGCTTTTCTCAAGTAATGATTCAAGATCAGCATGGCAGATCAAATTGAAACACACTGATATCAGAAGTGGATACAAAGCAAATAGCAAGATTAAAAAAGGCAATTTAAATTAGAAGACTCCCAGAATTATTGGTTTGAGGTGACCTGCACATTTTTCTTACAGTAAGTAGTACACTAAGGAATAGTGGTACAATTACTCTACAATTATTAACATTTAATTTTACAGTTGAAATGATTTAACATGCTATCTTCACCATTCTTACTCACTACTGTGTTTCAGATTGCAGAGCGGCGGATACCTAGCCTTGAACACAAGTTCAGGGTGAAACCACAAGTATGAGAACACTGAGGCAGCAGTTTGGTATGCAAAGCCTCCAATGTTGCAGCCGTATGAGGAAATTTCAGTGCTGACTGTCCACGTTCTCTTGTATGGAAGCCACGACGCATGTAACGCCAATGCACACTTACTTTGATTAGAAATAAGATTTAGGTCTTCTGAATGTGTTACTTTAGTAACAAATGGATAAAAAATAAATAGGTCCATGGCAAAGATAAAACCTTTATTTAGAATTCAGATGGATAATGCAAAGGAGGAGAAAGATATATGACTGAAACGTCCTGAAAATTTCAGACAAGTAGTTATGTAATGGATGGGCTACTGCACATCCAGAAAGTGACCACCTTCAGATTATTCCTCTATGCCTCCAGCATAAGAAGGAATGGAGAGACAGAAGAAAGAGGAAAGCATACATCTGCAGAACTTCAAAGAAAAGGCTGGGGGAAAAGAAATAGAAAGAGAAGCAAGAGAGCAAGTGCAGCTGACTATAAATGAGGTTCCCTTCATTACATTAGGAGACCTATTTAGTGGTTCTGATATCACCAAATTTACTCCAGCTAGGAGACTGAGATTCTCTAAAGTGCCTAACATCTGAGTCCATGTTTCAGGGCTTTTCCCAAAACCATTACTTTAAGAGAGATCATCTTCACCAGAAAAGATATTCCTCTTATTACTTATATCTCAGTAGAAATGCTGCTGTTGGGGATTTAAAACCTATTTATAACCTTTCCATAACACCCAGAAGAGTAGCAGTCTGAACTTCAGAAATCTATGTGAAAAATTCTTTAAAATAAATTTTCTTAAAATAATAAGCCCTGGCTATAGTATGATTAACTTTTTTCAGAGTAAATTGTAATATAGCAAAACACTAATAAGTCTGAACATGCTTTGGGGATATTCAGTATAGAAATTTAGCAAAAAAGTGAATGGTTGAAACAGAAACTGTTCTTATATTCCGACTACTGTTTTAACATAATTTTTTTTTTTTTAAACTTTAATATGCTAAAGAGTAAAAAGGATTTGTAGTGGTGGTTAATAACACAAAAGTTATCCAGTCAGGATAACTATCAGGAGCCAGTAAGTTTCAAAGCCTATTGAAAATGAAAATCATGAAATCAAGTCCACATACTCAGTCATGTCCAGAGAATTCAAGAGATTTCAAAAAGATTTAAAGCTGGGATATTTCAAAAGGAGAACTGACATCAGAAAATAATTATTCCATGTATCACTGGATTGTTTTGGTTGTAGTTGTCTTTACTAAAATTTTTCATTCGCTCTTTGCTGTTGCTATAATAAAAAGAAGACAAAAAATTAGAAGTATTGGGCCAAATGTAAAATGATGCATTTATAACAAAGCTTAACCTGGCATTTATTATCTGTGAATATCTCTTACAGATATCACTACTGACAACAATGTGGCATCCTCTAAAGAAATACAGACCCTTAAATCTGAAAAAAAGACCATTTACAAAAAAAAAAAAAGAGATCTCTCATTGCTGAATCTCACGCTGAGCTATATTTTCTGATGAAAACCAGAATGTCACAAAAAATGTCTATGTATGGATAACTTCAGCCTTTATGCAGCTAAAACTGAGTACTGGTAGGGAGCCTGATTTTTAGAAGGACAAAGATGTCCAAAAAGACATAACTTCAATTTTAATTCCAGGCATGACCAACAGATATTGCCAATTTTTAAAATACGTCCAGAGACCTGTCAGTGAGATGAAAGTTGGCTGAGACAATGGGCAACCATGCCATAAGTTTAATAAAGTTTCAAATCCTTTAACCAGTAGAGTGTTGACAATGCCATGAGACAGTTTTATTGTAAGCCAATTTTCAGTGCTTCAACAGCTAACATCAAAACCTTCAATGAAGTGCATTTTATGAACTCTCTGGCTCACGCTATATAGATCAAGATTTATACCTTTATATAAATCAAAATATTATTATTTTACCACATTCTGTTCAGTAAAACAGATATTTCTGTTGTTTTCAATAATGAATATAAAAGAAAACATGGCAAGTAAATGTCTTCAGAATTCAAATCTCTTTTCCTAAATCCCAGTTTTACACTACTTCTGAAACAGAAAACAATTTACAAGTACTTGTAAGATACTTTTGAAATAAATTAAGGTAAGCTTAAAACACGTTATGCACTTGTAGTTAAGAAGTGCAACTGCTTTTCTCGTCAGGATCTAATGGGGCCATTGTGCAAGGCATAATATGTCTGCTGGATCAAAAACCCAAGAGGGAGAGAAGAAAAGATGCTCCCTTATCTCCTTTGGAATATTGCACCTACATTTGTCACATTTCCAAAGACATTTATATGGAAATTTCTCAATTATAAAAATTCAGTATGCCCCCTAAAGTATGATCCTCAGTCTTAGAAAGCCTTGGAAATTTTTACTTATGCTTTCTTTCTTGAAAATCATACTTCAGTGAATTCATTAATTTGAGGTCCCTACACATCATGGCTTTTTAAATCCATAGCGTCCCTTACTTCCAAGCTAATGAGGTTAGACAAACTTTTATTATCAGTTTAGACTAGAAAATATACCAAAATACAAATAATGTATATTTTTCTAGTATTCAGAAAAAATATTACTTTTACAATAATTAAATTATGATAATTATTTTATTAAAATTTCCAGATTCTGGCATAGACTATTTAACTATTTTACCTATCTTTCTGCAAAATTAATTATATCATGAAATAATTATATATAGTAACTATTTAGTGTCAAATTGGTTTTATATTCTACTAATGCATATATTCTTTGAGAAGTTAAAGGGTTTGTTTGAAGCGAAAGGGTCAGTTTTTAAAAATAACTGTAGTATTTAGTTGATATTCTCTAAAGCTCCATACTTTTCATGCCATTATCAGAACTAGAGAGTACATGCTGGGGCTGCATTGTACTTTCCGGTTGAAAGAACAGCAAAAGGAGACAACTGCACATTTACTCTGATATTCACTAGAAAAAACCTTCAATCCCTGCAAAGCAAAAAACATACATGTTCACTCTGAGGGACACAATAAAAATAAGAATATAAGATCCTTTCAGCAAATAATGACTCATGCATTTAGTCTTTGTTCATTTTCTCTTATGGCTCGTACAAAATGCTACAAAATACTGGGTCACTGAATATACAAAATGTAACTGCACACTTAGTATCACAAAGACACGCTCCTTTACAGACTCTTTTAATAATAGGATGCAGCTAACCAGTTCAAAATATGCAATGCAGTCTACTGAATAAACCATAAAAGCGATATGCCTCAGTCTATATTTGCAACTGTGCTTCAGAAATGTAATTAACTGGCCAAGAAACAACAGAAGAATCTAATCAGAGCTGGATTTCTCTGAGAATTCAGTGCCTTGTACAAAGACACAGGTTTTCAGCAGAATTCTCAGAAAAAGCCAGTGAAAATAAAATCATCAGAGGAAAAAATACGGTAATACATAAGCAGCCTGCTTTTTATTTATTTTCCAAGGTGCTCACACCAAAAGAGAAGAAATATCTACAGTAATTAAGGTACTGGATCAATTATTCAGGAGCATTATATTCCGAGAATATTTAGGATGACCTCAGATTTTAAAACCTCAAAAGGAGACGTGATCTCTTGAAAACTATTATCTTTACACTTTTATGAATCGCCAGATATTATGCAATAGCTCTGGATGTGTCAAAATGTACTTAGTTCTTCCACCCGTGTCTTTAGTAACAAATATTTAATTTAGCTACTTATTGTTTAGCCACTGCAGATCAGGGAGATACATAAAAATTTCACGGGAACAGGCAGACAGAATTTTTGTTTTTTTTTTTATTTTTAAGAGTAAAGGGTAACAAAACAGATTAAAAAATGTGTTTTACAGCTAGCTTTTGCAGTCATCACTTTTGCACATAATCCCCTCTACTCTCTCATATATGGAGACTTAATCAGTTTGCCTGTTTGTAGGAATAATCATGAGGGAAAAAAAAAAAGGAGAGAATAATTACTTACCTTACAGTAATTGGAGTTCTTTGAGATGTATCGCTTTGATGCACAGACACCTCAGGCACTCAACATGTAATCTTAAGGCCATCGATGTTTGTTGGGGCTGTACCTGACTGCTCCCACCCTACTCCCTACAAGGCACGAAAGGGCGATGGGAGGACCTGCCGCTCCCTTGCCACTGCAGAATCCAGATGGGAGATTCCTCAGTGGTGAGGAGGGAGGAAGTACCATGCCTCCATATGCACAGGACGCCTCAAGGAACCACAAGTATTGACATCCGCTTTCTTTTTCAAATGACTGGTCATCGGCACCTCATTTTTGCTGACTCACAAACAGTAACCTGATATGCAGAATCTACATGCTCCAAGGCTGTCTAAAAATGACTCATGCAATTCTGCCAAAATGAGCAGCATACCTATAAGCCTTTATAAAGAAATAGTATCCCATAAATGTTCGTAATAACTCCCAGTGAGCAGCTTTTTAAGAAAACCTACAATCCAGTCCTTTAAGTGAGGACTCAAGTTCCAGCATGTTCATCTTCATTTAAAATAATTCACTGAAATATTAAAAAACAAGCCCTCCTGCTCCCAAAATATCAAATCACCCAAAATTTCACAGTATTTTATTCTGGGCAGAGAGCCTTCCCAGAAAGGAAAAGTAAAGAAGAGAGGGGGAAAATGTTAATTGTGCTTCTGTAAGCTTGTTTAAAATTAATTACAGGGAAACATCATAGAACATCTTTTAACTCAGGGTTTAATAAATGTGATGAAAAGGTTAGTCATAAATAAAACCTTTTTTCTTCTCAAATTCACTACAAAACTAGACTTGACCATAAAGGTGATGCTGTCAAAGGGACATTAAATTTCAGTCTTGCTAACAAAGAAAATAATGTTTTTCTATACCATTTTGCTCATTGGGCTTCCATTGAATTAATCCAGTTATCCCTAGCTGCTTAAAATAATTTAATTTATACGGCCAAATGACATTGGAAAATGTAAATGCTTAAGTCAAAATATGTTAAGAATGCATACACAGGGATTATATTTTTGTTTTCCTTTAATATATAGATGAGGTACCTATATAATCATATTTTAGTAAACCACATTTACCTACCTAAAGTGAATAAATACTATGCTTAACATTATCAAGACTACATAATGATAAAATTCATATCGAGATAAAATTCATGACTGCATACATTTTTGCTCTGTTCAGTAGCAATAAAATCTGATCTATAATGTAATAAGTGTGTATATGTGTGTTTGAAATCTACCTGAAACAGCATATCTAGAAAGAATCAGAACAAGAAAACTAACACATGTACCAGAAGCCATATCATTCTGTATCTTAAAATAAAAGTCAAATATAGCATATTTTCCTCTAGAATTACCAGATTTTACTCCATCTGACATGCTACATTGTGATACTGCTTTTAAAGATGCAAAGAAAATAGATTGAGGTTAACTGTCCCTACACAATATGGGACAAGAACCTTAGTGTTCAACATACACCTTAATGGGTGCACACTGACTTACAGGAGCTTACAGAGCATTAGATTTTGACTATGTACTTGCATGGGGATATTCAAACACTCTTTAAGTTAACTCAGAGAGTCTGCTCTCCCCAGGCTCCCTCTACAGTCAATGGAGAGAGGCAGACAACTATAATGGGCAATTCAGAGCAGAAAAGTAAGTTTAGGTTTTCTGAATCATCCCTGAGAGAACCTTTCTCTCTCCATCGACTATGGAGGGAGCCAAGGGAGATGAGCTTCAAGCTAAAGTTAGCATTTAGGAATCTGTTACATGGTATCACATTGTGGAAAGTGTGAATAAACTATCACTGTCCTCATGGCTAAGAACTGGCATTACATCTCTTTTTGACAATGCTTTGTGAAAAATGAAAAAAATCATTCATTTATATATGACAGTTTCCAAAAATACTAAATGAAATTGAAACTTTTGCCTTTCTGATACTGAACATTACATGTTAAGACGTTCAAAGTAGCAACCATCATTGTCATCATGGACTCAATTGTAAATCTGAAAAAAAAAGCAGCCTAAAGACACCATCAATGTGGTTCTCAATAGAATAGCTGCCCTTTTTACATTTTTATTTAAAACAAAACATATTTTCTTTTAAATTTTCTTTGAAACAAGTGGAACAACAAACCTCAGACCCAAGGGACTGGGTGATCTCACCTAGTTTGAGAAAACAGCAGTTTTGGCACTCCAGAGCAAGCTCCCTAAGTCACCAGTCTCTCCCTTAGAGTCACTGGAAAGAAATGCGACTTGTAGAGACTAAGAAATTTTAGATGTCTATCATGGGAAGAGACTAATTGTTCCCAGAATTCCTTATTTCTCTCCATTTACTGTAAGGAAGACTAGACAACTAAGATACAGACTTCCACACTGTAGACCTTTAAAGCCAAACGAGATGAATGCAAGATGAAGAACACCAAAAGCACTATCCCAAAAAAAGAAGAAAAAACAAAACCCAACCAAAAAAAAACCCCAACAACACAAAGGCAAACTGATCGCATAGACAAATAGCAAATAGAGGAATAGGAAAGCCCTGCTCAGAGCTGTGATATAAGTGACACAAACCCAAGTTTTTTTAGGATCAGAGTACAAGAAAAAGCTTGTCACTAACTTTAGGACCATTATGGTATAGGTGGGGTATGTGTGATGCAGCTGCTGCAACATGAATTGAGACCAACAGCATATTGACCCAAAACTAAAAAAGTAATACTACATGTAGTCTTACCTGATCTGCATGATGTTTAAGAGTCTGTCTACTGCTAATACTCTGCCCATGCTTATGTAACCTGTCATGACATGAAAAGTCCAAATACACTGAAGCAATATTAAAATAATCTGTTTAATAGGACCCCTCTGCATCTTGGTCTCCTTTTCATGGTGTTTTCATTGAGTGCTTATTTACTACCAGGTAAGGCAGTATTTCACAGAACCACAGAATGGTTCAGGTCAGAAGGGACCTTTAAAGATTACTTAATCCAACCCCGCTGCCATGGTCAGGGACATCTTTAACTGGAACAGGTTGCTCAAAGTCCCATCCAACCTGGCCTTGAAGACTTCCAGGGATGGGGCCTCCACAATTTCTCTGGGCAACTTGTTCCTGTGGCTCACCACCCCTATCATAAAAAATTTCATCCTTATGTTCCATCTAAACCTACCTGCTTGCAGTTTAAAACCATTGTCCCTTGTCTTGTCACTACAGGCCCTGATAAAAAGTCTTTCTCCACCTTTCTTTTAAGCCCCTTTATACACTGAAAGGCCACAATGAGGTCTCCCTGGAGCCTTCTCTTCTCCAGGCTGAAGAACCCCAACTCTCTCAGCCTGTCCTCATAGGAGAGGTGCTCCAGCCCCCTGATCATCTTCATGGCCCTCCTCTGGACTTGTTCCAACAGGTCTGTCTCTTTCTTGTACTGGGGACCCCATAGCTGGATGCCGTACTGTGGGTGGGGAGAGCAAAGTAGAGGGGCAGAATCATCTCCCTCAACCTGCTGGCCGCGCTTCTTTTGATGCAGCCCAGGATATGATTTGAATCTTTACAGATATGATTTGAATCTCTATGGGTATGATTTGAATCTTTATGGTACTCTGCAAGAACTGAATAATCAGTCCCCATCCTACATGATGATGAAAATGTGGCATGCTAAACAGTCTCACAGATTTTCTTATTTTAACAAAGTTCGACTGAAAGGTTGGGGCAGCTGTTCTGATAGCTGAAAGACTTGCTGCAACACTAGAGCAAAGAATCAGGATATAGGATTATTTTACCAAGAAAGTTAATCATAAAACCTTTCAAAATCAGTGTATTTCATTTTCTGAATTATACTCTCAGTATTGGATATGTATATATACGTATCTATATATATACACACTGCAAAGCCTGGAATTAATATGTACACTGCTTCCTCAGACACAAAGGATTCCTGCCCTGCATTGGTATCTATTCCGTTACTCTGCGAGAAAGACGTAAAGTATCTGTTTGACATGTATATTTCTTTCCTCCATCTCGTGTCTCTTCTTGAAGCCTAACTCACATGCTGTCTATCACCATTACATATCTGATAAAAACGATGAGACCAGCTGGCATGAATGTTCTTTTCTCTCTTTCTCAATAACTGACAGCCAGGATGACGACATTGCCCTCCAAATGTCCAATGTGAACTTTCAGACAAAAAGAGGATTGACTCAGACCTTCCCAGGTTTAAAGCAGGATCTGAAATCAAGGCCTTCTTCCTTAATAATGCCTTAGCTGGGTTTGGCTCATTTTCGAAAGCAGTCTCAAATAATTTTTTCAAAAGAAATCAGAGCACTTTGAATTTGTTTTGGTAAGTGGCTTAATAGAATAATTTAAATGTCAGAAAACACTGAAAGACTAATAAAAAAGTTGTTACAGGATAGATGTATCTTAAGTAAATGTTTTTAAACTTAAAGTATATCTCTTTAGTCCACGTTACAAGACTTCATGACTTCTGAGCAGGCAAATATTGTGATATCTTTTTATCAAACATTCATAACATTTTACTGGAAAATGGCCCTAAGCATAAAGGTACTTTGTAAACTGAAAAGAAACTGAATATTGTTAAGTGCTCCTGGAGGATTCTGATTTTTCAGCTGATATTTAATAACATTATTTTGCAGTATTCACTCAATTTTTCAGTTTATAATCTTGAATTATGAAATCTCAAGGTTCCATCACAAATATGGTAATGATTCCATCTAATTTAGTCAAAAATAGTATCCTGGATATGTTACAGAGCTTTACATGATATACAAAGTGAATCATAGAATCATAGAATGGTTTGGGCTGGAAGGGACCTTAAACGTCATCTAGTTCCAACCCCCCTGCCATGGGCAGGGACACCTCCCACTAGACCAGGTTGCTCAAAGACCCATCCAACCTGGCCTTGAACACTTCCAGTGATGGGGCATCCACAACTTCCCTGGGCAACCTGTGCCAGAGCCTCACCACCCTCAGAGGGAAGAATTTCTTCCTAATACCTAATCTAAATCTACCCTCTTCCAGTTTAAAACCATTCCCCCTCATCCTATCACTACACTCCCTGATAAAGAGTCCCTCCCCAGCTTTCTTGTAGGCCCCCTTTATGTACTAGAAGGCTGCTATAAGATCTCCCCCGAGCCTTCTCTTCTCCAGGCTGAACAACCCCAAGTATCTCAGCCTGTCCTCATAGGAGAGATGCTCCTGCCCTCTGATCATCTTTCTGGCCTTCCTCTGGACCTGTCTAATATGTCTATGTCTTTCTTGTACTGAGGACTCCAGAGTTGCACACAGGACTCCAGGTGGGGTCTCATGAGAGTGGAGTAGAGTCACCTTCCTCGACCACACTTCTTTTGATGCAGCCCAGGATGCGACTGGCTTTCTGGGCTGTGAGCACACACTGCCTTGAACACTGAGAAAAATACATATTTCTAAGTTGTATCATGAAACAATGAAAGCCCCGTGAAACAATCCACATTACTGAGACAATTTATTAATAACAGTTTAGATAAAATTAAGTGAAGCCCATTGCAACAAAGTTTTAAGGGAAATTCTAGATTTTTGTTAAACAGAGAAGACACTTTTTCTTTCTGTTTTATTAAACTGATCTGCCAAAGCAGAACAGAGGAATAAACTTTAAGTCAATCGCTTTAGATAATGTGAGATTTTCCTGCCAACATATATTTTTAAATAGTATGCTGAAGTACTATATTATTATCCCAGATACAACAGCCACTCCGAAAGAACACTTCCAGCCAATTTACAAAAGCTCTATTTAAATGCTATTGAGTATAACAATTTTCTTAACTAAGTAACTGTTGGCGAAATATAAACTAATTAACTAATTATTTTTCTGAGAGACATTCAGGCACCACTCATTACCTACTGACTCAAGTAGGTACCTTTTGCAGTCAGTCTTGAAAACGCCATTCCCTAACAGGGCCTGTTTCAGAACTTGAATGATTTCATTAAGAAATTTTACTGAGTTTAAGCATTAATGTGAGCTGACAGACTGACTGGCTCATGTTCACAAGGTCAAAATGCAGGACTGTGTTAAGTACACATGGTTAAACACTGCAGGAGAGAAGAAGGGGTTCATGTGTGAGTTAATTCCATTTCAACAGAATCTGTGTTGCTTTATTATGGGATCTGAACTTCTGCACTTCCTGACTAAGAAGTTCTCAGCTGGTGAGTCAAGAAAAGCATGTCCCCAAAACAAGCAATTCTTAAGTAAACACTTGAAAGTCACACATGGTCATTAAGGAACCATTTTTGTATCACCATCTATAATTTTTATTTACTGAGATTACACCCAGTAACACTCACAACTGTATCAAAGATTAGCTGTTGCCCCTTGTCTGATTTGCTAGATATCCTCCTTAACAAGCATCTTCAGTCAACATTTTTTCTCTTTATTCAACTTATTTAGTAAGAGGAGATAACTTGCAAACTGGCTAAGGAAAACAAACGCAAATCATTCCACAATTCCTATGTGTGATGCTGCTAAGAAGAAAGGCCAATTTTGTTATCATCTAATGTACACCAAGCCAAATCACTTAGATCAAAGGTTTTAAATTTTTAAACTTCCACTTACTTTTCACCCTTCAATCAGACTGCAGCACCTCCTTCCCTAACTTCAACTCACTCTCATTCTAGGAAATTATGGTACTACTCTAGTTCCAGAAGGACTTAATTGCAACTTGATATGTGTATTCTTACATAGGCCTCAGAATCCAAATTTAAATATTTATTTGGCTTTTGAAAGAGAAAATGGTAATTTATGTAAGCAGCTACTTTTACACTGACCAGGTATAAGGATCAGAAGGGCAAATATTCAGAAATTTGGGAAACAGTTAAGGTAAACCTTCCTTTCCCCATCCTCACTCAAAATATACCCCAATAGTATTTGCCTGTAGACTTGCACAGTAAAAAAGTGATATTATGCTTTGAAGGCAATTCACATTTTTATGGGAATGTAAAGCCAAAATGAAAATTAAAACCCCATAATAGTCCATTTTTAATGCTAAAATCACAATAGAGAAATCTAATGTTTAACCTTTGTCATAAAAAGCTATGGAAGCCAGAATAATATATATTTAGAGCCCATCAAAAAAAAAAAACCTCTTATGTCAAAATTAAATAAAACTTTTGGAAAGTAAAGTCATTTGTAAGAACACTAAAAAAAAAGAATAAGGAATCTTTTAAGAACAAATCATTTCTTTAAAGACGAAGGCTTGATTTCTAGTAACACTTGCAGCATGTACAGTGGTCCATAAGTCATTTCCTGGGAATGGGTACATGATTCATGAGGGTAGATTTAGATTAGATATTAGGAAGAAATTCTTTATTGTCAGGGTGGTGAGACACTGGAACAGGTTACCCATAGAGGTGGTAGATGGGCCATTCCTGGAAGCATTCAAGCCCAGGTTGGACAGGGCTCTGGGCAACCTGATCTAGTTGAAGATGTCCCTGCTTATGGCAGAGGAGGTTGGAATAGATGAGGTTTAATGTCCCTTCCAACCCAAACCATTCTATGATTATATGATTCATTGTGGAATTTCAAATATGTTACATGAACATTCCAGTAATCAATTTTGTTCAGAGACAAAAAGATGTTTTAGTAAAGAATGTACAGTCCAATTTAAATACAGTGTATCCAGATTAGCTGTTCAAAAAACCCAGTCACTCCAAATTAGGAAAAACTTGTAGTTACAGTACAATGAAATCTGAAATATTTTGCATTCTGATCATTCTCAACACTCTCAACTGTGCTTTCACAGCTTACTGCAACCTTAGTCAGCTATTCATCTCAAAATAACATCAGCTTCAGCTAAAATTTTAGCATCTACATTTTGTTCTTTCAAGTTACTAAGAGTGTTAATTCACTGTAAAGCAATTTACAGAAAAAAATCCAAAACAGTAAAAGCTTGATTAAAATTCCTTTTTTTCTACTGTTAAGGAAAAACCCTTACCTTTTTGGTAATGGAATATTATACTATGTGGTATATTACGCTTTACTACATTCTATAATGTATTACATGAATATTGTAGTTTAACATACTTGGCCTCAGATAAAAAGCCTATTCAACCATTCAGCGATTCAAAAATAATGTGAGCAAAGTAAAATGTCTTCACAAATTATGCTTAATGTCTTTTGTCCTTCATACTGGGACTTGTCAAGTGAAAAAAAATCACTCCGCAACCAAAAAATGTGAGACAAAAGATATAATTATACTTTTTTTTTAAGCAATGTTTTCATGTGTAGGAATATCCACATTCAAGCCAGAGGCTACATGAATACCTTACCAAGCAGAAAGCATGATGAACTAATTAATTTACAGTGTGATCTCATTTAAAAATTTACTTCCCAGAAATAATAGTTCAGCAAGCAGTGACCATTTTGCCACATTTACTTAAGAGGTATAAGTATTAAGAGTCTGTCATTAGTCAAAGGGAAAAAAAAAAAAAAGACAAGTAACAGGAGAAGGTAAGAGACACCTATTTTAGCTGTGTAAGCATTATATATGTATAGCAGTTTGTAATTCAGCCTGGCAAATGAAGTAAAAAAAAAATACAATGGTACACAAGGGATTTTCTCTTAAATGAAGCTTCAAACAAAAGCTCACACTGCCTATGGGAGCTAATTACATAGCCTTCAAAGACAGTTGGTGTAGGTGTTTAAGGGCATTGATGGTAAAAATAGAAGTCTGAACAAATATTAAAAATTCACTTTGTAATTGGGCAGTATCTCTAATGCAAACCTTTTTTTTTAAAGGAAAAAAAAAATTCTCTATGTACTGTACAGAAGCATAACTAACAAATTATCCCTAAGCAACCAAACAAAATCAGCATTTAGGGCATAGATTTTTAGTGACTACTATATAGTCAAGATGTCCAAGGAAGAACAATATAAAACCAATTCTATGTCTTTTATAGTGTAATTTCACTACCATAAATAGAAGTCCAGTAATGTAGAAGTGGATGAACACATTATCTCTGTCCTTTATTAAAAGATATTCTCTTTACCATAATCAAATACCAATACCAAATAATAGAACACAAAGGTATGGCTCAGCAGAATCCCTAAGGGGAGCACGGAAAGTACAGGGTTCCCGGTATCTATGCTTTCAGTTTGACTCAACTGCTGTTCATTTATTCAGCATCTAAAATGCGATCCAACACACTGCTCAAGGATGCACTGTCTAACTTGAAGGAGCTATGAATGAGCACTTGCAGCACATTTGCCCAAAGGGATGGTAAACAGTGTCTTCAGAGGTGGGAATGTGTGAGCCAGGATATGGGACAGACGAGAATGGACCAAAAAATTCTTCAGCTGTCAAAGACAACGTGTCATCTAAACTGCATTCTGAGCAGGCTAATTGATGACTCACATATTCAAAGTCAGGCACACACTTCATTATCTTCCTGCACAGAGCCAGTCACTCGCATTTTTAAAGCCGTATTTCAATATATTCATTTCATTATAGATAGTATTTTTCTAGGGCTCATCCTATTTTACCCTTTTTTGTCAAATCCGGTGTTAGCAACAATTCTCATTTAGCATCCTCAAAGTATTTAATTAACGGAATATTAATCTCTAGATACTTTAATAAAAATGTAGCACGTGATCAGACTACACAAATTGATGTGTTACTCACTTGTCTTCCATCCTGAATATTACCATTCATCCTAACCTACTGTATGATGTCATTCCATCTCTTTTCAACACATGCAATTGTGTTTATGGCCGGATGATCTGAATTGACGACAATTTAAGAGATTGCATTGAAGTCTTCTGCAAGGCACAATAAACTATGCATTCTCTTTATCCTCTTATGCAATTTTGTCAAATAAAATAGTTTGTTAAGCAATATTCTTTCTTCCTACTTTCAAAATAACAATTGGTTTTAGGGCCCTGTACAGATTTACAGATCTCTTCTTTTAAATTTTTTACTATTTTACTAGAAATTGAAGCTGGACGTAGGGGATGGAATTTGGCAGGCTTACATGCCACAGTTTTGAAGACTCGTACTACATATCCTATCTCATCCAACTACACATTTTTATTAACTTTTAAAGCTCTGTAAATCCAAGATACAGCAACTAGGCAAATTAAGCTGGTAAATCTTTTGGTTATTTGAAATCACCAAACTAGTGAATAAAGTTGGAGAAAGGTAATAGACTCTGAGAGGATTAACAACAGGGTCTGATCCATCTCCTAGTGAAGTCAGTGGGAGACTTTCTACTGATCTCAGTAGAAGTTGAATTAGGCTATTAAAGTAGACAAAGGCGGTTGAGTACATACAGTACTAAGTGTAATGGACCTCAAAGAAGCACTTACAATAATACCAGGGACTGGGTATCTGGGGACCATGTTTGAAGGAAGAAAGATGCACTTAGAAAAAAGAAAACTGTGCTTCTTCCCTTTGTCTCTCATTCTATCACATTACACATTAAAAAGACCCAGGGTTTATACAATCCTTAGAGCCAGTGGTTGTAGGGTGGGGGAAATGTTACCAGACCAACTCAATACTCAAGAAAAAAGGCCTTTAAAGTCAACAGAAAAGGCAAGCATTCAAGAAAGCAGAATCAGAGAAAGACTGCTCTTTTTTGAGCAAAACGTGTATTAGATCACTTATGACGAACTAATCCACCATGTGAACTTGGGAAGTTTGGATGGGTAATAATGGCTATAGAATTGTAAAAATACTTACCTGAGTTCCAAGTTGCCTGTTTGTCCTTTGTGGGCACAAAAGACGTATGCTGATAATATTCAGTATATTTATGGGTGACTTCTAAACAGACTCAAATACTGACATGACAGTTTTCACAGTTATTTAGAATACAATGAAAACCGACTGCTAAGAATTACAATGGAAATCTTACAATAATGATTGGATAATAAGCTAGCAGATAATATTAAATGTTTAAAAAAAAAACAGAAAAGGGCAAAAATAAACCTAACCAGACTTGTAGAAGGCCATAAATTAGCTAGGATCTACTCTAAAACCAGAGGCATTGTGAACAGTTTGAAATATCAGCTTAGCAGTCAATAGGAGTGAAAAGCATAGAAATAATGCTTTGAAATATTGAAAAGACACAGGGAAGGCTGATGGAAGAAGACGTCAGTTCATAAAATCATGTGTGAAAAGAAAAAGATAAATAGGAAACAATTACTCACTCACTGTATCTCACAAAACTGCATGTACCTGATGAAACTGTAAGATTAAAAATTTTAAAACAAACAAAAAGAAAACACTTTTTTCCGCAAAGGATATAATTCATGTGTTGCAATAGTAGCCTGTGGATGCCAAAACATTATTATAAAATGGGAGGACAGGGCTACCAGAGACAATCCAGCTATAACAATGCTTCAAGAAGTCCCTGAACTTTTATTTCTTGGCAACTAACATGTTCTACACTTTCACTGCTGTTCATACTCCTCCCAAAACCTCTGTTGCTCATCACTGTCAGAGACAGGACACTGAGGTACTCAAATCTCTGACCTGTATGGCCTCACTTACATCAAAGTCAATAAGGTGGGAAAATACAAAGGTGGTGCGTCAACAGGCACAAGGAACCAGACTTTTTCATTATCATTATATATCATAGTCTATACCATTAGACTACGTGCACAGTTATAAGTGCAACTACATAGCCAAAATAGATATTTTCTTTCAATGATATGCTTGCTTTCCAATGGGATATCTAGTAAATCTTTGCCACTAAAGTAACAGATGGAGAGTTCTGTGTAGTTGACCACACTTTACCCTCCGTTAACTGATGGATTACTTCTTTTACGGAAATTCATGCAAGCTGAATATTACTCAGGTAATCTACACATTAAGCAGAAAAAAGGAATCTCAGCTCTCATCTTAAAAGCAAATACACCATTTTTTTTAATAAGGTAAGTTTCTATTCTTTCAGTTACAGAGAAAAAGTAGAAAACCTGAATCCTAAAGAATCTGAAATGGAAATTTACAACATCCATTATTGGGGAAAAAAAAAAAAAGAAAAAAAAACCCTATGATTTTACAACCAACCTGAACTGAATCCTTTAAGTACAGTTTTGGTTTGTCTTACTCCTAAAAGTTGGCTGCACACGTGTTGTTTTATAAAGTTATACAATGTACAGCAGAAAGTAAACACAGAAATGTGCAGTCCAGAACCATCCATGTTCATCAGCTGAATTTGAGAGTTTCCAGACATACAGAATCAAACAAAATAACAGAAATGGGAAAATTTGCTATTAAAAAATGGAATCTTGCTTAAACGCAAAAACTTCTGCTGCAAACTATGTGGTTCTTGACTGAAGCTGTTAGAGAAGGCAAGGGAGGTGTTTCTAAATCAAATGCAGGATACATGCAGTGGCCGATCACAGCATGACTGTGGTACAATACAAAGGTGTGATATGGTGAAAAAGGCAATTGTGACTCTAGGACTAATCAAAAACTTACTTTCAGCAACAGAAAGAAGTATTGGTGTCATTGTAGGAGACACAGTAAGACTCCATTTAGACTACCTTGTACACTTTTGGTCACTTATCTTCAAAAAAAAAAGTAAATCACATAGAAGACCTACTGCAATGACTAGGAGAATGGAGAATTTCACTAAAAAGTAATACGAAAATAGTTTGGCTTATCTAGCTATACAAAATGAAAGTCAAGACAGAAGAATATTATGACTCTATGTATGTAACTAGGGACAAACATGGAAAGAAAAGAACTTAAGCTACAGGATAATGCTGTAACAAGATGAGATAGATACAAATCAGTCATGAATAAACTAAGACTAAAAAATTAAAATTTATCTAATCATCTATGAAGTACTTTTCTGGGATTGTGTTCCAAACAGTAGCAGAGGCATGAAACCTACATTGTTTTACAACAGAAACTGTAATTTTAAACAAGGCGTCATCTGACCATGATATAGAAATATAAGCTTGAGGATACGTGCACAGAGAAGTCTATTTAACTACCACACATGAGGAAATGTTGAAAAAAAGGCTTGGATCCTGCTTGTTCCACCATCTTATTTAGCAAGTCCTGTGCTTTGTGACTTTCAGTGCTCACATGTACATTGTTCTTTTTCCAGAAGCATGATTTGATTTTAGGTTTGCTAGACTTTAGTTTTCACTGATGTGTGAGAATTTGGCTCTATCTAGCAACAGATTTCTGAGAGGAGGACAAGCATGCTCCAGATGGTATGAAAAAAATCTCAGCTGTCTTATTGTTGCATCTTCCTTACCCTTTCATAGATAGACTAATTGATGCAATTGAAGTCAACAATGAACTTTAGTTATGTCAGATTGGAAGGGACATATTTTTTGTCTTTCTCTGGAGTATAAAGTCTGGTCTACTTTTTAAGGTCATTTGCCATTCTTAACTATGGGTGTTACTCCTTTTGCAAAACTATAAGATACTGGCAAAGCTCTTGGTCATTACTTCCCTTTTCCTGAAATCTCAGACTACAGGTCTCACGTATTTAAGTGTAAAAAGAAAAGAAAAAAAATCAAAACAAACAAACAAACGAATAAACCCACAGTCCTTTGTAGTAAACAGTATTTTGTAGACCTCTCAAAAGTATCTACTTGCATCCTTAACTGCAGCGTAAGGGATTGGACTCAATTCTAGTACCTTTTACCCTATCTGTTTTAGGATATATGATCTCTTTTAAGAACCTTTACACAATTCTGAAAGTAAGATGTTAATTAGCAGCACAACCCAGCCAAGAAGAGCCAAAGGGTTCTCATCTAAACAAAAACTGTAACACAGCTTTCGTCAAATCAGAAATAAGACATTAAGTCAGAGCAACCATATTTAGTAAATGAGAGAATTCAGCTACAAAGAACTGTCCTATAGACTGAAACGCTGAATGTGCCTCAAATAAATGTGACCATAGCCCTGCTTGGCTGAGCTCTTTATACACTAAGAATTTATGTGTTCTAGTAAGTTTTATTACATGATCTCATTCATTTGGAAAACCTTTAAATGGAATCACCTTTGCACTTTTCCCTGTAGGGTACAAACATTACATTTTAGTTTTTAAAGGTCTTTGTTCTCTCTCTCTCAAAAAAAGGATTCTTTTTCACATTAAGGGCATGCAAAGGTTGGGGGGCTGTTGCTTTGTTGGTTTTTTTCCTGAGTAGGCAGGAGCCTAAAGGAAAAGGACAGAAAGAAAAATAGGCTGTTTGACCTGAAAGTGTGCAAATATTAGGGAAGTGACCTAAGGGACACTTCATCTATATGTTCTGTAGTGAGTAGTAAACCACTAGGAACCCCAATCTTGCAAAATATCTGCCAGATATTATTACAGCTATGAGAAGGCAGCTTCAAGTAATAATTGTGCAAAGGAACAAAGTTTTGGAGATTCAAATGCTGCTTGCAGTTGCATTTTAATCCACCAAGTTTAATTTCAAAGAAGGGGATGGTTTTCTCACTACCACAAAAGTATAGGCGAGGTCTTTTGAAAGTCTCTAAACTGTCAGACAAGGTTATCCAAGATGTCAGTGAAGAAAACTGCCCAAGAATGTAACCATATCTTGTCCACTGGAATGGAGTAAACCACAGGACATACTTGTTTTAATGGCTACCCAGTCCCAACAGCAAGACAAACAAACATGTCCATAGAGAGAACTATAAATATCCAAGAGTATGGTCTTTGAGGATATCTGTTGATAGAATGTAATGCAAATTTAAAAAAAAAAAATCTGCAAGAAATAGCTACAGTACTGGATGCCATACTGCCTTCTAAAGTCAAGATACAAGATGTAATTATTGCCCGATGGGTTTCTGCTACTGGTAATGACACATATCAGAATTAATGACACTGCCACACAACACCTTTGCAGGTTATAGATGATTTCAGAACACGAAGAACTAATGACTATTCTTGAAGACATTATTGATCACATTTTGGAAGTGAACTTTTGTCTAGGTGTGGATTTATAGAACATAAATGCACCAGCTGTAAAAAGACTCATTTCTTCATACAATTCATGTCACTAAATGGGGGGCAGATAATTCACTTTACCAAATGAGTTCCCTTTAGTTCCTTTACCTACCTTCTGTTCACTGAAGAACTTTCAGTGAAATTATCTCAAATGTTTTTAAATCAATGTTTTAACATATAAATACAAAAGACAGACTACAAGCTTGCGCTAATTTCCCAGCCACCCATGAGCATCACCTAGTGTCATGTGACAGGGGATCAATCTGTACCACTTCCAGATTATGGTTGTTGAGCTTCAGACTAGATAGAGAGCATCTAGTCATGCTAGCTGAGTAAATGACAAATTCATTAAGACTCATCTATAGTGTAACAAAAGAAAAGCTTTTTCATAATGGGGAGACATTGGTATAAGCATATATGCTACATACTGGAAATCTCAGGCTATCAACACCAAAATGGCCCTAGAATTTTTTAGAAAGATAGCTTTCAACAGGGAAAAAAATATTATTTCATCAACACAAGACAACCTTTACAGTCCTCATCCCGAGAGGATGAGGAACTGGAAATAAAACTTAGTAACATCCTAGGTGCAAATGCTCACAGTTACTTCGAATTTGTTCCATGATTTGCAGTCAAGTCAAAGCCTGTAATATACATACAATGGGTTTTAAAGTAATCTGCTCCCCAAAGCTGAAAACAATTCCAAATCAGGATCCAAATCATTTGAAGGAAAAAAAATGTGAACTGAAAAGTGGAAATTCTGATTGAGTACTCTTCAGAACATTTTAGCAGCTATCCTTTACATCAGCAGTAAGTGAAAGCAGTTACACAAACATAACAAGTGCAAAAAAGAAGCAGCTGAGAATAATTAACATAAAGCTAGATGTTAACAGAAATCTAGTAATGGAACAAAAAAATATATAAAGAAAATCCCTTGTCAGATGAGATAAGAACAAAAAATGTATGGAGTATTTCTGCAAGTATATTAAGAGCACATGAATTCTAACAATTATATGGGTCTGTTATGAAATGGAAAATTTTCAGTTGCAAGACAGAAACACTCAGTAAGTATTGTTCTCCTGTGGCTGGGAAGTCAGTCAGATGATATATTGATATTAGGTGGTGATGATCATAAATATTTCCTATTCCATCAGTAGCTAAGGAAATGTCTATTTTTAGTAATGATTGGTTCACATTTTTAACTGATACAGAGTTTATAAATTTGTACCCAGTAGCTTCAAAAGGTCTACCCAAAGAGCAAGGTGATGTGTTAACAGTGATTTCAAGATCCTGAAGCGCTGGGGGTGTTGTGCCAATAGTTATTCACACATTGATATTTACCTATCTCCCAAGTAAGCATGAACTTGTCACGATGACACTGACTGAACGACTAAAGGAAAGGGATAACTTCAAAAATCATGCTGCAGTACAGCTAAATGTAAATCTTAACAGCTAGGAAAAAACAGGTAAGCAATATCATTAGGATGGAAGACTCCACACTGAAAAGTGGTCACTTCAATTTTCGAGAAAGAATCTGAGCAAAGGGGCTAATATAATCCTTGAATGTATAAATTAGGAACCGAGGAAATTGAATTCGTTACAGAAGTTGTATTACCTCCATTATTGCTTTAAAGTTATATTGCAAGTGCCTCTGAAGATCATGTCCAGGTCTAATGATTGAATTCTGGGAAGTACAGATAGGTATGGTTCAGCCACTGGGAATATGTCGCTTTAAAAAGACTCAATTAATACAGTATACTTAGCTTATCGAATGGGAAATAAATTTCCTAATTGGTACCTTCTTGATTCAGGAACAAGAGTAACAAGACCTAATACATGGAACTGGAAACTAAATGATGAGGTGTGCTCCTCTAATAACAACACTCTTAGAATTGAGAGATTTTCAAAGATTACTATGGATTGTAATGAAAACTGTTGATTGAAATATGAATATTTTCTAAACAATATATATTATTTAAGTCATGAGCCCATTTAGTCTCAGCATTTATGACATGAGTTGATAAGCATACAGATAAATTGATGAGAATCATCATAAATATTTTGATGAGGGCCATAGAAAAAAGCTACCTGTGGCTGGAGTGGTGAATCAGCAATACCCACCATCTGGGCAAGCTTCTTAAAATGCACAGAAATCATATCCACCCTCCAATCATTTGGACTGCTAAAACTGAACATAAGGCATGCAATACATACAACACAAAACATACAGTAGTACATATTTAAGTAAAAAAACTAGATTTAAAGTTATATTATCAGGTAAGACAGCTAAGCCCTTAAAGCTTGTTTTAAAACAAAATTCATGCTAAAATCAATATTCCTTGAAATGCCTGCTATGGAAAATTTGCTTGAATTAAAATATCGCTTCTTGATTAACTGCAGCCGCAAAATGTAAAGTTTTCTGAAACTCAGTAACCCGTTTCATTGGGAAAGAAGAACATGATACAAATCCAAATGTCTAAGGAAAAAAATAAATAAAATAACATCATTGTGTATAGTATTTTATTAGCAAGATGAATGGTTAAAGTGACTTCAGAAAGCTTGCTTCAAAAGAGAAATTATGTTCACCTGCTTGCGCCCAATTAATATTGCTACTTTTTCATATTATTGTTGATAAATGCATATCAGTTCTTCTATATAGGTAGAACAATAAAATTGGAAGAATATTATGTTCACAAGAACTAAACATAAAGACCATTTCACGTGTGAATATTTGGGGAAAAAAAAGATCTATCAAATGACCCTGATGCCTTACATCTTCACAGCTATCACCTGCTGCGTGTCCATAAGCAGACCACATTACTTCTGTGCACATTTCCACTCTCTTCCTATATAACATAGCTTTATCTCCCCCTGGACAGTCACTTCCTTACTTTTGCAACATTCCTTATTTCCCTTTGTCTCAAATCTTTGAGGATATGGCTTACTTTATAGAATTTTATCCTCCACTTGGCCTTTAGTTAGGTTATAAATTAAATTCTTGAGGAATTATTCTTATCAACTGTCATGGTTTAACTCCAGCTGGCAGCTAGAACCATGCAGCCACTCTCTCACTCCCCCCAGCTGAGATGGGGGAGAGAATTGGAAGAGTAAAAGTGAGAAAAACCCCGTGGGTTAAGATACAGACAGTTTAATAGGTAGAGCAAAAGCTGCGCACACAAGCAAAGCAAAACAAGGAATTCATTCACTGCTTCCCATGGGCAGGCAGGTGTTCAGCCCTCCCCATGAAAACAGGGCTCCATCACGCGTAATGGTTACTTGGAAAGACAAACATCGTAACTCCAAATGTCCCCCCCTTCCTTCTTCTTCCCCCAGGTTTACATGCTGAGCATGACACCACATGGTATGGGATATCCCTTCGGTCAGTTGGGGTCAGCTGTGCTGGCTGCATCCCTTCCCAACTTCTTGTGCACCCCCAGCCTACCCACTAGCAGGGCAATATGAGGAGCAGAAAAGGCCCTGACTGCCTAGCGACAACTAAAAACATCAGTGTGCTATCAAAAGTATTTCTTATCCCAAATCCAAAACATAGCACTACACCAGCTGCTAGTAAAAAAGTTAACACTATCCCAACTGAAACCACGACACAACCCATATGGTCTCCCAGATTACAAGGACCAGATTTCTTACATCAAGACCAAAAATTGCATTTAGTAGAAAAATAAGCTTCTGAGAAACATTCAATTGTGATGTAGAGTCTTTTGATGTAAAGTTCTGCAATTCTAGAACAAAACTTCTACCCTTTTCTAGTCTGAGATGTTGCTTTCCTTTCAGCTAATGGATTTTGTTACACCTAAGAAAACTTTTCAGCGAGCAGACACCTATCAACCATCATCAAGTAAACATATCCCCTTCTCTAAATATACTGCATCTTTAGCCTCTTAAACTTTAAGGCAGGTTTTCCAGACTTTGAAGGCCCCCTGTAGAACTTTCTTAATCTCTTCCCAGGAGTGAAAATCCCTTTGGAAACCTGAACCTCAAAATGGATACAGTTAATGATCTTACTAATGTTTTTCACACTTATCTCCCACATCGGCAACTTTGGTCATGCTTGATTTATTTTCACACCTCTCTGAAAGACAGAATTTTGTTTGAATGAAAGACTAAGTCATGAAATACAAGTCTACACTCAACAAAAAACCAAAAAGGTACTGACTTGTCAAGCCATTAGGAACTCACCCATTTGAAACTCTTACTCTTCCTTTATTACTTTTCTCCCCAACCAATTGTCCAACCATTTTATCTCTAGCATGAGTCAACTTTGGGATTGCAACACTCACATGAGCAGTTCATGAAATGTTAGCAGCCCAATCAATTTTTCAGATACTCGTGTTCCCGCTCCAAACTGCACCTCACCTCCAGTCCTGCTTGAGCCTTATCAGTTCTTTCTCTTTTCTCACATATGAGATTTAATGACAATAACCATAATACCATAACACAAAAACCATAACATAATGATAATAAGTCACACGCTGCCGAGAAGGTGACAGATTTTTTGCCCTTCGCTTATGATATCCACAGATAGGGTTCTTCCTAAGACAAAGCCACAGGAAAGAACCTTCTGATTTTTCCCTGCCTCTTTCACCCCCTTTCATTAACTCATTCCTTCCCATCCGTCAGGTTGACTATACTGACTGCACTGCTCTGAGACTAGCTGGACACTATTTAATCACTTCCCACAGTACACTGTGTTGGAAGAAGATCTACGTTATTATTGTCCTCCATGACTCATAAGCAATTATTTCTGCCAGGGTTTGATCACCTCAAGCTACAGTACTGTACAAGACTACAATAAATACAGTAGTGCTTTGCAAGCTTATATAATAATGATCTACTTATGCATTAAGTAATTAACAATTAATAATCTATTTATGGATAACAAAGTAATAGTAAAATAAGTTTTTACATTAGGCCATAAATCATTTAAAATTGAGAGTTGCATGGAAATTTTTCACTTTACTTATGTTTATAATTAAATCTTCAGAGAGGTTTAGACAAAATGTCAAGACATAGTTTCTTTCTAATTTAGAAATTAAGCTCCTAATAGTGAAAATAGAGAACGTATGTTTTTTTTAAATAAAAGGAAAAGTTTGTGTGATATGTCATTGTCATTGCCGATGCTTACCTTGTCACCTGTAATCTATGGACAAATGGCTAACTAATACATAACTGATAATAACAGCATGCACTCCTGCACTACTTCTAGCATACAGAAAAAATCTCAGAGATTACTGCATGTCCTGGTCTGAGGTAAAACAGAACCAATTTTCTTTTCAGTAATTTTACTTTTCAGTTAAGTCTCTTCTAACTAACGGAACTCTCTGAAATTAACAACATATTTTTCAGACCCTGTCGGCTTCTAGCAGAGATAAGGCCTGATGTTTATAATTACTACCAAGGAATGGTATGCAGAGAGGTTCTTGCTTGTTCTTCTTGCTCTAACACCCAAGCACAGCTAACTTTGTTATTTGCCCCATAGGAGGGTGGGAAGCAGAAAAGCATAGAGGGGTCGCACCTGTGGGGAGGAACGGAGGAGGTGACCCAAAACTGACCAACAGGGTATTCCATCCCATCTGCCTCACACTCGCTATAAAAGCTGAGGGATCAAAGGGTCAGCCCTCTTTCTTCAACAGTCGGTATCCAAGGAGGACTCTGTTGGTTCATCTGCCTTTGATCCAAATCTGTGCATTCCAAATCCAGAATCCAGTTCCCGTCCATCGCTGAGTCCAGTCTGGGACTTGCTCAGTGCCTGACAGTGATTTGTTTGTCATCCTGGGAGCTTGATACTGGTTTTGTATATTTTGTATATATTTCATTATTTTCTTTATTTTTTTATATATATTATTATATTTTCCTTTTATAATTAATATTTCATTAAAGTAGTTCAGTTTCTTTTAAACTCATAAGTCTCTTTCTCTCTCATCCTTCTCTCCCTGAAGGGAGAGGTAGGGGAGAGCATCTGTCATTCGTTTCAGTGGCGTCTGGCCCAAACCAGAGCACTATATCAAAACCCAAAAATATGTTTGATTACAGTTTGAAAAATGCATTTCAGATATACACAATTTCCTTACAATGAAAGTAATTGAATCAGTCGTGCCTCTCTCATACTGCCTCTGACAACAAACCCTGCTTTTCAGGTTTTCAAGACCAATCTCATGCTATGGGATGTCAAACCATTCTAACCTTTCTCCATGCCACCATTGCCCTGGCCTTGGCTGCTAACCCACTAAATACTGCAAAACAGAAGCAAGATAGCTTCATATTTTTCTTGCCAGAGCCTTAACTTACCATTCTACCACCTAGAGATGAAAACCAGGAAAAAAACTGCTGATAACACAGAAAGTATTAGTATTGTAGACTAAAGTCTGACAGGTATCTTTATACTTCCCTGGTGACATCACTAACTATGAGAATCCCTAGAAGGAGACTCCAGTGGTAGTTTAGGATCCCTTTGAGCTCCTTTGAATAGCAGAGAGGGAGCAAGAGTGAACAGAACAAATTGCCCTCAAGTTATGACTGTGATCTGTTGATATTTTTGAGATACAACACTCACTCCATTTGCTCAAAAAGCTGGACAATACTTATCTCTGTACTATTTCTTCCTTCAATGTCTCCATCAGTAGAGACCTGGCATATTTTGTATTATTGTATCTTTCCACAAAAAAATATCTACATCTTGCTTAATGTGCTAAGCAAGTAAATTTTATGCAGTACATATCAGCAGCTAAGAAGATTTGATAACTGCAGTTATCAAAATCTCAGCATTTCATGTAAAAGACATAAAACAATGTATCAAAATAAAACAAAATAATGGATGAATTATTAATTATACATGCTTTCAATTAATTTATAAAGATTACTTTATTTTCTCCAATTTTATAGGATTTTTCTACAGCATACTGTTTTTAATACTTATTTTGTCGCTTGAAATTTTGTAAGCTTTACATTTACAGGAAATGAAGTAAAATAAAAAGTTTACTTGTTTCTTACTAAGAGCTAATGAATATATTTTAAAAAGTGCTGTTGCCAGATTTTATTACATATGTGCATAAATAACTATCCATAACACATATAAGAGAAAAATATCTGTAACTGTTTGCCCCACCTTCTAATCAACAAAATCTTAAAATCAGAAAATAGGAGCTGGGTATGCTAGTGGTGCAGAGTCAAAGATGAGAAGGCAAGATAATCTTGCTTCCTTACAAGAACTTAGGTATGGTATGACAACGACAATTGCCTCCTAAGTAGCTCATGAGGTGGGTAACAAAACACGAAGTTAATCATTAACACTTCTTAGATAGCAAAAGAGAAGATTTAGGAATCTGAGAATTGGATTCACTATGTTTCTAAGCAGTATATAGAATCACAGAATTGTTTAGGTTGGAAGACATTTAAGACCATCAAGTCCAACCATATATAGGACACCTATGTCAGCAAATAGGTGGCCCTCCTCCAAGACTCCACCAAGTTCTCGGCCGTGGTGAAGCAGGCCATCCATGTCACCAGCAAAGAAAATCCTTTGGGTATTTTGGCATTTTGGGGATCTACTCTCACTCCCTCATCTCCTGTTTCTACTGACTCAACTGCATCTCTGACTGGAGCATCTCCCACCTCCTGGGTGCCTCCAGGGAGTAGTGGCCACTACCTGGAGTGCTCTGCTTGGTGTCTCTGTGATCCAATTTTGACACTCACAATACTTCCCCTTTTTTCTATGCATCTTTCACTCTAGTCACCTCTGAGGAGGTCCTTATGCTTTCACCACCAGAAGGACAAAAGATCCCAGGCCCCAGCTGTGTATTCTCATAACTTAGCTGTGTTTCTGAGTGTGTCCACAGTCAGTGTGTCTTGTTCTGGCCTCAGGGCTCTCTGCTTGTCCTGTGCGTCTCTGAGCACACCTACTGTATCAAACAGTGCCTCGCTTGGGAATCCCATACTGAACTTCATGTTTGTTAGGTGACAAGATGTTCAGTTCCACAAAACTGATAGGATCTTCTCAGATCTGCAAGCACTTTGTAAATTTAGTCATAAAAATATGGGTGTCCAAGACCTATCAGCTATCAAAGTATGTATCCACAGATTCCTATGAAATGTTTAATTTACAAGATGTACACAGATTTATTTTTCAAAATGTAAGCCAAATAAACAAAAAGAGTAATTCTTCTTTAGGACAGCCATAAATTTGTGATAATTATTAAATTTATTTTAAAATGTGTGTGTATATATATGTATACATAAATATATATACACACACTGAAAAATATCTTTGGTGGATTTTTAAAATAATTTATAGTCTGACTGCATCTCTGGGTGACTGAACAGAAAACTTACGTGGAACCAGTCAGACTGACAGTGCAGTTGGATATGTGTCCTGAAGCATTTGACGAAGTATGATTTTTACTTGAATGAATTAATTGTGATGGTCTCTGTACAGTATTGCAGAGATACTCAGTGAAATTTTATGTGGCTTCTACTTTAAGAAAAAATAATTATGAAACAAGAAAGTTCTGGAGACTGTAGCAGAAGAGACAAAGTTAGAACAGAAATAAATAGCAAATGATAAATCTATTTTTAATTCTAAACATTTATATTAAATCTTTTTCCTGTGGCTTTTCTTTAAACACAATCAGAATCAATATAACCATCTTATTAGACAAATAAATATCTGACAAGCCTTGCTTATTGCTTTTAATGAATTAGTAGTCTTATTTTTCTTTTGGTGCACAAAGCCTAAATTCATATTCTGGAAAATGTGGCTATATTTTGTGCTGATTCCTTTTCATTTCAGTGGCTTGGCTGCAACAGCTGATGTTGACAGCCATAAGGGAAAAAAAGGTAGTCTAATGAAAATGTAGTTTAATACAATGAAAATGTAGTTTTTATTAGACTAACATGAATATGGAACAGATTTAAGTGAAATTTGAATACGTTGATATATATTATATTAAAACGTACCCTCTTTGGGAGCATGAAGATTTTTTTATCAGTCTGCAATATTTTCTGAGAATTTTTTGTGTAAGATTATATTTTATATTCTCTCTTCACTTTTGAAATCATACTATCTTTGTAAAGTGCAGGAACTTGAATGGTGTTATACTTAAACAGTGAAGGAGTTTGAAAAAAATACTACGTCTGAGAGCAGTATATTGATAATTAGCATAGTTTGAAATAAGCTGCTTCTATGGCAAATGATACAGTATAGAGCTCATTTTTGCAAACCACATTAAATTGTATCTGCAGTGAATTGTCTGAAAAATTTACCATCTGAAAAGTTCCACTGCTCTTAAAGCATATAAGGATAAGCAAATATTGCTGCAGGCTTGGACCCCCACTTAAAAGAGGGTTTAAAGATTTTTTTGTATTTCAGTAGATTTATTTTAGTGGCCTCAATCAAAGCTTTAGTTTTCACAGACGCAGGCTGTGGTAATTTGAATTTCATTAATCTTATATTACTTATTTCATTTAATTTTTACATAATAAAATTTTTGTGTTTATTCTCTAAGCAGCACTGTTCCTCCTATCAACAGCCATAGTAGCTGGATGAAAGAACAAGACTTTTTTTATATAAACACTACATCTCAACTACTAAGGGAAAGAAAAAGATAACATTTCTCTCTCATACTATTTGAGAAATTACTTATTTTCAATATATGAGTCTTCTTACAATCTAAGTAGAAGGAACTACCTTTGCTTAAGGAAAAATAAATTATTAATGCTATAAACAAATATTTATTCTTCAGCACCTTCTGTTTTCTTTAGAAGTTATATCATCATTAAATATTTCCACACATTATAATGCCAAAACAACCACTCAAATCACTGTAACAAGAATACATCGACCTCATTTCGACAACGGATTCAAAGTCTGGGTGCATCTAGTAGTCATATTCACCTGAGGTAATTAGTATTTGTCTCACACTTCTTTTCTCAGAATACTTTGAGTTTCATTATAACTACCATTAACTGGTTAATTATCTTCAGCATGTGAAGTGTTAGGCACGCAATGTGAGCCAGGGGCACTTAGGTGGGATACAGGCAGCAAGGAAATTTTCAGGCAGTAGTAGTAATTGCAGCCTTTGCACTCACATCCCTCGGTAGATGCTAGCTCCTCAAAAAGACAAAGTTACTACTACCTCACCTTTTCTGCTCAGCAATACACTTACTAAAACATGTCAGCTGGTTTCTGCCCTAAAATGTCTATGTCCCTCCACTGATTTCCCAGGAAGCCTATGGAGCTTTGATTGGTATCTGAAGCTAGGTGAGACAGAGCCGGGCAAAGGTCTCATTTCCTTCTGCAGCCTATAGTGCTCTCGGTGCCTGATACCAGCCTCTTAAGCTCAGTGGTAGCTTTTGAAATATTCCTTCTAGATTTTGTACTTTTAATACAAGCTCCATTTCATGTGTTTGTAAATGCACTCACTGACTTAAAAAGTTTATGTAACTGAAAGCTATTTTAGCAATACAAAGGGTAAAACCTTTCTGCTGAAAACTTAGAAACTGCAGATAAGCGCAGCAAGCATTTAAAATGCCTTCAGAATCTATACATTCTGTCCCTGGGTTTTTTTGCTGTTTCTTTATATAGATACTTCACTTCTGAATTAAGTCTTGTAAAGAAAGACTAAATACAGAATTGGAATTTAAGCAAACAACTTCTGATGATGTTTTAACTACAAACTTCTTGTGTGACCAGGTGACAGTTACCTCTTTGGAAAAAAGGCTGTTACGTAGGTGGTAGGTCAAATTCATTTTTAACCTTATGGGAAGAAGCACATATTTTATCTGTGATTATACTTTAGAGAATCTTCCAAGCAAATAATTTACTCTATAAAGACTTGTGTAAAAGGTAACATACAAACACGTCCAAACATTTTTCTGAAAACAAGGTCTTTCTTGTCAAAGAGATAATTTAGATAAAGGATAAATAAAATTAATTAATTTTAGTTTCAGTTATTTGACTTGCCTTGCATTGAAAGACACTAGAATTAACAAAATACAATAGAAGTGATGCTCACATGATTGAGAAAACAACAGATAGTAGCAGTAGTATTTGCTCTCTTAATAATACTAGTTAGTCCATGAGTTTTAATTAGGCATTCATTTACTGTAAACAATAATTCCTACTTAATCTTAATGAAAGATAAGCTTCCAGAGATAGTACTGAAATCTCAGCTGTTAGGACACTATACTGTATTGCCAGACAGTAAAAATAATCAAAAATGCCTCCCTTTTCTAACTTCACCTGAAAATAAATAGCAGAAATAGAACATCGCTAGAGATGGAAAACATTTATTAGATAATCTAGTTTGTTTCCATGACAATGAAGGATCTTTCCCCACAGCACACTTTCTAGAGTTTTCTCAATCTAATTTCAGAAGTTTTTATTTTTTTAAGGCTCATACCATTTCCTATGTGCTTCGTTCCATAATGTGGCAAATTAAGAAATTTGCATGGGCATTCAGTCAAAACCTTCTATTGATTAACTCACACTTCAGGATTTTTTTTTAGATCTCCTAAATAAATCTCTTTCCTTCTTGCTGTTTAAGTAATTAATACAAGTACATGCTGCTAATCTGTCTCCTTTCAACTGTAACTAAACCAACCTGGACATATTTCCATTTCTATTCACTATTCTCTTCTGGATTTTTTAACCTCCTTTTATTGCTTTTCTGAAATCTAGATTTGCTAAAAGCGTATGTCCAGAATTATGCACAGTGATCCCAGTGTCAGTGTCTCAGAGTTGTTTAGGACAGCATGTTCAACCTTGTATTTAACAGTTAGAAATATTATACAAAACCTAAGATTGTGTTCAAAACTTTTTAATTAGGCAATAACCCATCAGTCATGGTCAGCCCTAACAGGCACCTGTGGGTTTTATGTGGAAAACATTAAATTTCCATTCTACAAATGATGTTTATCTGAAGTTCATTGCTATTTTCTAAAAGTCTATATTATCTCAGTCTCAGTTCCTGAGTGAACATATTTCATCACTAGAGTTCAAATATAAAGCTTCTTTTTCCAACTAGTACACTAGAAACCAAAATTCTCATCAACATATAGAAAGATGGTTTAGAGAAGGAATATAAGGGTACTTGGGAGGAATACTGTAAGAGCTTTTCATGACAAAATATATACCTATTTAACTGTATTAGATTTACTGAGGACAGCAGTAGATATTGTAATCCTGTTTTAACAAACAAATTATTTCTGTATATATAACTTAAAATAGTTAAACCACCAGAGTAAAAACAATCGCTATTGACCAATCAAGATCAATAACAATTCATGGAAAGCAATCTTTAACTAGCTGGTTTTAGTCTTTTTTAGTTAGCAAATAGCTACAAAGAAACTGAAAAAGATTATACTAGTACCTTATTCCCTGTACTGTTTGTACGGAGCTGGAAAAAAAAATGAGACCCAGTATGTACATATTTAAAATATTATTTTACAGTATTTGGGATGCTTCAAGATAGTCAGAGAAATTTAGCTTCCCTGAGAGAATGCTAGGAAAACCTGAGATTTTTTTCCTTTATGCAAGCAACAAAGTTAAATTTTCTGTTTCAAAGGAAAAAAAATAGGATTTACCATTAACTATAGAACCATAATTAATCCTTGATAATACATGGACACCTGTATAAATGTAGTAACATTCCTGGTTAAGTATTCAAACTGCCTTATTTATTATACATGATTATATATCACAAATAAAATGGAGCAGCCCTGCAGCAGAAGGTGCAGCTAATCAGCACAAAGTATATCATAGACAGAAAATACAATCAGGTGGAATGGAGGCTGTGCTTTCACTGCAGAGTTAATACAGACTTCTACTGTGATATTGACAGTATCCTTCCTCACAGCTGCTCTCGTAAACCTCTCCTTCCAGTTCAGTAATGCTTCTAAATTGGACATCCCGACGTGTTTTGAGTACAGGCAAAGTCTGGGTATATGGTCTATATGCAAAGGTCCCTACTATGACTGTATCAGTTTCATGCTGGCATTAGTCAATTTGCAATCAGTATAAAGTGCATTACAATTACTCATTGTAGCATTTTCTTATTTTTTTTCAGTGTATCCACTTCAGTCTTTGCTAAAGCACACTCTAAAAATATGCTGCATAGAAGTGATTAAGTACAAAACCTGTCAAAATAATAGAAAATAAAATTTTCTTTCTAGATCTGCACAGTACATAGACTAATGCAGTGCAGTGCTGATAAAAATCTGAAATTAATATATTGGCCTGAGAACATGTTACTGTCTCTTGGTTTTCATTATATAACGTAAAGTAGCACATTCTCTTCCGGAAAATTAAAAAAGCCACAAATGGCTGTTAGTGCAAAATCATTTGAAAAACTGAAACAAATACAAGTTACTTGTTTTTAACCAGTGATATGAGCAGGGAAAGATGTTAAACTTTGAATGAAGTGCTTTTGTTACGCAACAGAATGAGATTCCTCCCCATAAAAAGTAACCAGGACAGAAATGAAAGTTTCTGAAATGTATTATTTAGCTACATGGAGATAATGAAATATTCCACTCTATTGCTATAGTTTAAATTTTAAATTACATGAGGGATGCATGACACATGATTTAATGAGGATATTTGATTATTTTGCAGCACTTTCTAGTCAGGAGAGAGAACTGAAGCAGGAGAAGGAAAGAAATAGAGATAGGCAGGAGACAGAAATAAAACACCGCAACTCAGTGAATAAGTCTATATGATAAACTCTATTTCCTATCTTATCTCCACACTGTTGCACTCCTTAGATTTCAGTGTACTTTTTCCAGACATTTTCATGGCAATTACAATGAACTAACATTATTTTCTGGAGACAAAACCATATCACATCACTCCAAATTTGAAATTGTTATAACAAAACTCACAGAATTCAAGTAAAGCTGATGTACTGCCAAAGACCTATTAAAAATTAATTTTTCTTTCTTCTTTTTAGTTAGCTCATCTCACTTCAGCTGAAGCAGCAGTAGATTCAAGATTAGTTCTCAATCTGACCTAAAATGTTGTTTCAATATCCACTTGCTCCAATCATAGGTGAATATATGCAACAGACTTTTTTCTATATGACACAAGAACAGTTCAGATATCACCCATATGTGATCAAAATTGAATATTGATTAATGTACCTTGCATAACTTCAGTAGAAAAGTGATTATTGAGACAGCATTTAGACACCAGCAATTATTCAAAAGGTTTCCCAGCTAAAGGTAAGTAGAAAATGTTCAAATTTCTCAGCTGTGTTTATTTCTATATTTAGCTGTGAGCTCTAAAATACAGACTTACTCACAGTGGATTACATCAACAGACCAGAATCCAGTAAAGATCCCTTTGGATTAGCTGCATAGAAATACTGCAACAATAAAATCCACAAAAATGCAGATCATCAGGTTTTTCCCCAGTTTACCATCAGGAGGACACACAACACCCCCTGAAGAATTAATTATTTTTTTCAGCGCTTAACAGAAGAACAAGGTATTTCTGTACACTAGCGCAATCTTGCGAGCATGGTGTCTCCATGTCTTGTATAGTTACCCAATTTTAAGTGTCTCCATTACACTTGGCAAATATAATCAAACGTGCTTACTGCACAATATCCTCACACTTGTTAAGAATTTCTTCACAAATACAAATACATTTGCTTTATTTGTATATGAATACTGACTCAAGAAATGAAGTTCTATCCTTAAATTAATTAAAAAGACTTCTGAAAGACCTATCCCAAGACAAAAAAAAATCACTGTAGTGAGGACACATCACCTGTGTAGCTGACAGTATGTAAGGAAATAATGTAGTTAGTAATAGGATGCAGCTTGCAGCTGGTATGACGGAGGGCATCCTTGGTGCAAGTGAAGGGTACGGCACAAAACCCTTGTGTATCTCTAAGATATTTAAGTTACTTTGTCACATGGCCTAAAATCTAAAGATGAACCTAAATTCCCAGAAAATAGAATGCAAATTTAATTTGACGTACTTAAAAACCCAGGATCATGAAGACTTTTGCAAATGTTTATAAATTAAACTTCAGAAACTCCCATGAAGTATTAAATACAAAATGCAAAACTCCAGCAGTGAAGTTTACATGATTTTCCTGGCACTAAAAAGGAGATGTTGACAGTGGCAGGTGTAGAATTCAAACTCCTGCACCCTCCAGTTCTTTGACTGAACGACATTAATACCTTCTTCTCATGCTTTATTCAAAATTTATTTTAATTGCTATTACAGGTACTCCTTTTACACCATGCGCATACACAAATTTTACACAAATGAGCATACTTCAACATTAAACATCCATGCTAAGCGCAAGGAAACTTTTGTGCACATAAATTATTTGAATTGCTGTGGTTTTAATATCACAATTGTTGTTGCATTTTAAAATATTTTCTGTTCTCCCTGACACTTTTCCATAACTTCCAAAAGTATGACAGTCAGATGAAGCAGGTTCTACTGGAAGAGCTCTTGAAAACAGGTCACTTAGAAGCTTTTATTGTAGGTTATTTGAATAATGATCGAACAGTGTTAGAATCACTGTGATACAGAAGAGCTATAAAATTTGGGTCCTCATTAAAAAACACTTTTTTCTTGTAATTTTACAGCAGAACAACACCACCATTAGCAGTGAAAAACTGAAGTCCACAAGTGAATGAAATGCTGACTGCCCCTGGGGCCCTAACATCCATGTAAGATGCACTTGCTCTGAGTGCAATCTGAAGATGCAAGAGCAACAACATAAAAAATAATACTAGGAAAATCAAGATATGTAAAGAGCAACACTGGTATATAGAAGAGGAGAGAGTAAGAGGGGAGGAGAGATTTTATGCTTGCTGTTTCAGCTGAAGTTTTTAATGTTATCCTAGATTTTCTAAAATTATGTTTGTATACCTATACTTGCAAATAAATTTTGTAGGACTAGAGATAATAAATCAATAATTGGAGTGCAAAGTCCTCTTGAAATTCTGAGGTTCCATCTTTTAGTAATGTTTCATTCATCATCTTAAGTCACTTTAAAAATAATATTTTGAATGTTACATGCAGAAAAAATACTAAAATTTGCAACAAATATTCTCATTTCATTATTCTACTACTTATTTAATAATGCAGTGAGTTATTATTTACTTACAAATATACATACATAGTACATGCCAAAAGGTCCCATCTTTGGTGCACAACAGTTAAACCACGTACTAAGTTTCTTTGTTTTAGAGTATTTCTCTGTGCCTTTATGTATTATTGTATAGGTTAAAAATGATAACTATTTTAAAGCAATTGTCATAACTGCATTACCTTGCTTGTCAGCTTAATTTTGTGCACCTTTTAACAAGTAAAGGTTATTGTTCCTATTATAATATATATGGCTATCACTATCTAAGAGACATGGACTAAAAAGTAATTTCTTGAAAATATTGATGAAGTTTCATGATAAAAAATTATCTGGAATACCAGAAGATAGGAATTTGGAAGTATATCTTAATCAGAAAGATAGGTCAAAATTGCAGGGAGGATAAAGTGTATTAATCATGATATATTTCATTCTTATAAATAAAGACACCATACAAATTCAGTCTGACTTCTATACAATAAATCCAACTCAATTCTTATTCTAAAGCCGGTAAAAGTTACGTTTCAGCAATTCAATCTGTAATCCCTGTCATACTTAGACAAATTTGGGACAAAAGTCTCCAATACACAACATTTTTATTTCGTTTCTCATTCTCATAATTATTATTTGTCTGGTTAAAAAAAAAAAAAACAAGCCAAAAAGCAGCTACCAGAATTGCCTATTGCAAGCACATGCTGAAGTGAAGCCAAGGACTTGAAATACTTCCAACTTCTCCTTCAAACCTTTTATCTCAGGGTGAAGCTAAAATGATATCATTACCTCCGATACCCATTTCAGATTTCACAGTTTTTCAGGTGCCAATATTATATTTTTTATTCCTTTTCTCAGAACGTTGTAAATCACCTGAGGACCAGACACCAGTCTTTCTTGAACTGTTTTGAAACATAGTGTTTTCTATAAGTAAACCTTCGTTCTGCCGTTATAGTGCAAAATTAAGAGTATATTCCTGAGAAATCTAAAGGGATGCTAGGTCCACAGTTAGCAACCGGTAGGAAAACAGAAAGAAGCAGTGTAGCTGCAATACCGTTCTCTTCCATCCTCCCCAGTTTATCCAGACCTACACAGCTAAACTTCCCAGTTTTATTTGTGCTGTTCTGTCCACCTGTAAGTTGTGATAGTAGAGGTTTAAATAGGTTTGGTTTGCCTTCTAATTCTCTTCCTACCCAGAATCCCACTATGCCAAAAAGAGCAAAAAAAAAAAAAAAACAAAATCAAGAAACAACAGGGCCCACACCAACAGAAGTGGTCTTCCTCTGTTCCACTGCTTCAGTGAGTCAGTAATGGTGGCAGAAAAAGCCGGTAAAACTTCTCCATCAGGAACGCAAAGACATATCTTAGTTCTGATAAGGAAAGTTTTGCTTTTTGAAGGCCCATGTTTCTACAATGCATTATAATTACTATTACTGACCTGGTAAATGAATAGTGCCATTAGTAGGCATGTTGTGCCATAAATGTGCAAGTGATGTAACTTACTGACCCAAAAGTAGAAGATCTCAAAGGATAAAAAAAGGAGTGAAAACAAGGTGAGGGATTACACGAGTGCTGTTAAACATTTTTTTACATACTTGGTACTGAGCAAAGCAGGACTGGTGAAGACTCTCACCAGGACTTTTTGACCATACACCTGGGAAAAAGGAGATATGTATGAATATAAATCTGAGCAGCTACAGCAAAGGGCCTGTCGTATTGACTTTGCTTCATACTAATAAACTCTAAACTGAGGCAGTATGGAGCAGATTCATATAGCATTTGTACCAGTTTTACTGGAGTGACAGTGCCCTGAGGAAGGGTAAAATGGATAGCTCAGGCTAGTTATTGTTTCAGTCATCCCAGCTCAATCTGTTCCCAAATGTATTGATTACCTAATCACAGGTCATGACTACTAACTTTGTTTTCTGGATGCCCATGTTGGAAGATGCAGTTTTCATAAACTACTGGGCTCTTGGCATTGAACAAATCTCTTTAAAATGTTTCAATTTCAGTACATAAAATCACTAGTAATTTTTTAACATCATGGCCTCTGCCTTTTCCCCTTCCAGAAAAAGAAACTAATACCCACATCTTATGTGGATGCTCTGAGGAATGACAGGAATTACCTGAGTTATTCAAGAATGGAAAGAGATTGTTTTTATATGTTCGTATCAAAAATAATGAACTTGGTAACTCAAATATAGCTTAGATTTCTGCTACTCTCACCCAGGTGAGAAAAAAAAAAAGATCAAGTTTTAAGGCATGTTTTATCATTTCCAAATTTAGGATGATTTAAATTTGTCAATTTAACATGCTACCTGAATTAAGATACACTATTCACCTCTGACCTATGCTCTTTTTTCTTCCTGGTGGGAGGTTAAAATCATATGCCAGCTAGGATTTTATTACCATCATCAGATAACAGCAGCTGATGCACAATGAGAATAGAGAGAAACCTGTTATGGCTGCAAATATCCACAGCTCTGTGAGATTCATGGAGGAAGCATATGTCACCTTATTAAATCTGTAGCAACTGAGGTGGAAGTAACAGAAGGTATATCTCTCCAGAGCTGGAAGAGATGGGAAGAGAAACAGTTCTATTAGGAAATCTCTTACTTTTCTCTCTCTGAAAATATCTGTAACAGGATGTTACAGCGATGGTTTTCCTAGAAATAGGGATTTAAAAAACAACCCCAAAAACCAACAGCTGCCAAGATAGGATGGAATACAGAACTTCTCAGAAAGAAATAGCTTTGGGGCAAGTAAGTATGTTCAGTTGCTTCCTCCAAGGGAAATAGAAAGATGAGAAGATTTCAAAACTGATGCTACTTTTCCCCCTTTCTCCCAAAGTAGCAAATCAAAGGGCAAAGGACGGATGGTGTTAGATATACTTATCCCAGCTCAAAGAGGACATAGAGTGCTCTGTGAGAGAGGTGCACAGCAAAGGTGCAAACACCAAACACACAGCTGTAAGAGTCTCTCTCTGCCTTTTATATACAACTTGCTGTCCCAGCCAGTCTTCCCCTTGGGTTTACAGTTATTTTCATATATAATGTATATAGGGATTCACCTGAATATGGCTTATGTCTCTATTTTAGAAAGAAAAAAAGATGGAGGATCATTTGTCGTGGGTAACTTCTCTGAAGTAATATAGACATCTAGGGCTGCTTTTAGCTTAGTTTTGGAATTCTGATTGTGTCTGATGCAAGACACAAAGACTTACAAACCAGGGGAGGAAATAGCTTTGCTATGCCTTTAACTCATTAAGGAAAAAATACATAGTAGGAATACAAATAAAAGTTCTGGATTTTTTTCCAACATTGCATGTTTTTTCAATTGAGAAAGTTCACTAGCTGCAAATTTCAGGAAATTATTTAAAACAGGATTATATGAATCTAATATGGAGGTAAAAAGGGAGCAGATGTGAAAATCTCAACAAACTAAAATTTTAAAGGTAGTTATAGACAAGCTAGTTTTTGAAAGTGAGGAGAGGCAGTTTCAGTTATTATTTACTATAGTATGTCAGAATATGGACAATACACTCTCAGTTCTAACACCATCAGTGTGTTTTTATCCTTGGCTATTAGTTTAATAATATTTGAAAATGCAACATGATCTTAGAGTTATAGCAAACCTCTTGCTTTGTTGAACTGATATAGTCAGAAAAACCCTCACATCTACTCTACAGAAATATCTTGACAAAATTGTTTCCCAAGGAACAGAAAACAATCTCTTTCCTTCAATGTCAAAGTAATCATTACTTGCACCATGACAAATAAAAATTGCCTGTGCCAGTAATTCTTGATGTCATGTGATGCCTTCATTATAAAATGGAGTATTAGTAAATAGCTCATAGGTATATTTAGGAAACAAACCAGAAAATTAAATAATAAAAATAAATAATATTCTTCTGCTACAATGATATTTTCTATGCAAATATCTAGTTTCACAAACAGACTAATTTATTAGGTATTTTAGTAACTCAATGAGAATTGGAGTTAGAACTCAATTAGAAAATCAATGTATTTATGTAAAAGATGCTTACCAAGGGATTGAAAAAGTGAGAACTCTTAAGAATCTTTAAAAATATTGGGGTTTAATTTAATGAAAGGAAATGCAGTTTATTTTGTTAAACTAAGTGTGTCTAATTTCAAAACACGGACCATTCCAAAGTCTCTGCTGTACATAGAATTTGTGAACAACCTTTGTACTATTTTGGGCTGAATATATTAGTTATCTTATGCCCCTGTGTGGCCAACCTAGACAACAAATTCACTTTCACATAGCTTTAACAAAGAAGTAACAACATGTCGTGGGAGAAACCAGGTTTAGGTAAATCCACAGCTTTCCATGCTCAGAGAAAAGCTGTTAATATATACTGCAATGGTAAAATGGGACTGTTACTGCTCTGTACAGTTTGTATCAATTTTAGTCACAAAGGATACTCGCCATTATGCAGTGATGTGTTAATCTGAGTATTGCCCAAAGCAACTGTGACTTCGCAAAGCATGCTGCTACAGAGCATCTGACAGCACAGTATTTGTACACTAAACTCTAAATGAAGAATGGCAATCAGAAAATCCAGTGTATCTGATAACTAATGGTTTTTAAAGACATTTAAAAACTTTATTTCATTGTCTTTAGACATTTGAATGAAAAGTATGTCAATAAAAGTAATCAGAAAAATTTTAGACTGCAAAAAAATGGAAGCTCCTTCAGATGCTGCTTTAGAATTCAGATGTAATGCAAGCACGTAGTATGTTTTCAGAAAAGGTCTCGTGATTTCTTTTCCCATACCTTCTTTTCCCAGACACATGAAGAATTTATTCCACAAACTAGCTGTTTGCCAAATGCTAAGAATGTAGAACAATTCTCGCAACTTCCCGATATGAGGTAATTTTAATCATTTTTCAATAGAAAGTCATCTATTGCACAGGAAATAGCACTACAGTCCCCAGCGCAGGTGAAACAATTTTGAGGTAAAGTCATAGCTCTTACTGCTTCAACTGGCTGGAGTTGGTCATGTCAGATAGAGACGTGCAGGACCAGGAGGAAGGCCCAGTAAACCAGCTACCCCTTTTACACCCACAATAACATCTTGCAGTAAGAGTTGCCCTGTAGCTGGCAAGAGAGAACTAAACCGCAATATTCCTCTAACAGAAGCTCCTAGCAGAGGATAACGAAACCCATTTAAATGGTAAAATCAATGTAACTCACAAGGAGTTTAATATCATGTGGGTCCTCTCACATCAGCTACTGCAACGCAAACAGTATGCAAACAAAAACCCAACTCACGCAAGGTTTCCATGGAAAATGATAAAAAACAGTTTGATATATATTCCTGTTAATGTTTGGTGTAATATCAGAAAGTGGAGGCCAAGATAACTGTCTTTCCTGCAACAAAATCACAGTGTATCTAAACTTTCAGAAGAACTGAAGAACTCCAAGAACAGATCATGTGAAAATTAATAGGAATGTATTTTCAGTTACAGTTATATGCATACTACCTAGTTTCCTATGACTTTCTGTTTTATATTCCATTATCTACTATGCTATTAGTATGCATTAACCTGTTTTCTTCACATTATGACTTCATGTAAGCAGCAGTTAATCATTCTCTGCTTAATGTCAGCTGTTATCTTTCTGGACTCTGACTTTTACTTTGTAGATGTAAAAACAGAAAGAAAAACAGTAAAAAGAAAAAAGATCATCTCTTTTTAGTCTTACAAAATATTTAACTTCAAAGTCTGAAGAAACAGACCACATTATACCTCATCAAAGCAGAATCTTTTACATGCTAGAGGTATTTTTGTTTTCCTTACCAGAGTTCTGAAACATTAACTCTTAATGCATGAACAGTTAGTTTTTAGCAAGTCTGTTACATTAAGTGTGCAAAGCTTGAAGTGAAAAATCTACCTAAAATGTAGACTACATTGATTTAATTGGAAAAAATAAAATATTTTTTAAATCAGTAAGACAACAAAAAGGACTAGCCTCCAAAATAAATGCCAGCAAAATTTTTCAGTGACTATTCAATAGACGACTTCTTCAAAGCCCTTTTATCAAGACCAAATTTAAAATACTGATACTTATTCAGAAGACAGAATCTTTTTACTCAATAACCTTAAATAACTTTCAACTAACTTTAACTTCAGGAGACACAGAAAGCATGACTTAAGTCTCTCATGATTACTGCTGCTTATTGTTGAAAAATTTCACAATGTTTTCTTTAGGTCAAAAGCATTGGTACGTAGAAAAACACGACATTGCTCCGTATAAATATAGAAAAATTCTCATCCTAAATAAGACAGCCCATACTAGTTAGGAGGCTGGGCTTCCTAATAGTCCATTCTTGTTTGCTAGTCTTCTACAACAAATATAATTCTAAATCTCAGGCACAGCTAATGCAATAAAGTAATTCTCTGATGTCTTTTGATTTGAAACTGATCCCATATGCAGCTTTTGCCAGAGACCTACAAGCAAAATACACACCTAGAAGCACCATGCATATCTGTAAAAAAAAAAAACTAGCAAAAAGCGTGCATCTTGATCTTCAAAAAGCATGCACTTTGATCTGCAAAACCAGATCCAGAGCATCAGGACTTGGTTTGTAGCTGATTAGAACAGTTGCTAAGGGCTTTGTTGGTTGCTGCAGGCCTGAAACTATGCACTTGGAAATATGCACTGTTTTACAATCACAGCTGATAGTACATAAATTATTGCTCCATTTTGTAGAGCTTCAAAGATTTCGCAGTACACCAAAAAGATGTAAGAAAAATCTCATTGACTACATATATATATGTAAAAAAATCTTAATTCATTGAAGCGATTATGATTACTAAAGCTACCTTCATAATATTGCATGCCTAATTAGAAATTCATAACCAAGATATCAAAACTTGAAAACAGCAACATTAAATAAACGTTAAAATATTTATAAAGGAAACACCAGCAGTAAGGCAGAGAAACCTTAGAACAATATTCTGGGAAATAAAATGATAGTTTTCTGAAGTATTAAGTGCAAATATCACTGTATTTAAGAAATAATATCCCATTTAAAAGGGATTTCTCCCACAGATACAGAGAAGAATATTAAAATGCTGGATATAGTCTCTGCAATATTACTTCCACCCTTTTTCCAGAATGTTTCCATCAATGCACTATCTTTATAAAAAACTACAGGAATCTTTTGCTCCCTGATCTGCACTCACACTCTTTTAGATAAAATTCTTAATCATTTTTACTGTTAATATTTAATAGCTGTATGAAAAAGTTCTAAACATCAGTATTACAGTATGTTTACTGAATAATGCCACATTATTAATTCAGTTTACCCCCCCAAATAATCCTAAGAAACCAATTTAATAACCACCTCACACCAATAAACAACAACTTCTCCCTAGCATTTCTAATTCCCATCAAAACAATAGCTATTCATAAAAGGACAGCCTACAGAGCTGACTGACCTGCTGCAAAGCATCCACTGATCAGCTATAATTTGGCCACTTAAAAAGGTTATTGAAAAGCATCGCACACAGAATCTAAGTCTTCCAGTCTTCTAAAAATAAGAAACTGCTTTCTGCCTATTTTGCAAATGGTATGCAGGACTACTAATTTACATCTTCCAACAAATTATGTATGGTTAAACAGACACATCTTTGAGCATTTAATCCTTTCACTGCCACATCCACACAGAAATCATTTTCTCAGACCAATTTGTTTATGAATATTTCATATGCTTTAAGGATTACAGCTAATAATGCTAGCTTCTAATGGTAGCTAATGTATTTGAAAGATACATAACCATCTTAAATATTTTATTCTATCTTTGCTGGCTGTATTTCTGCAGATCGGGTTCTCATTTAAATCCTTACATAAAACATAAAAGCACCAACAGAAGAGACTCAGTGCTACCATAAAAATATTAGTATCTAAGAGTGCAATTATAAAAGTACCCCACTGAAAAACATGCAAATAGATCACTATCAGCAAAAGCACAGAAATGGTAAGACAAAAATGTTTCATTTCTACTCACCTAGTGTTGTTCAACGTTTGTCCAAAAAGATCATTTTGTAAAATATTTGGAGGGGATGAGAAAACCCCATGAAAATGAGATAAAACAGAATTGCAGACCTGGCGCAGTGTCTCAAATTGCATTTTCTCTCTTTCCTTCCCTTCTATTTTTCTTCACCACCTGTCTTAAAAGTCATCTATTTTGCACACACCATCAAATGCAAACATGCCAATCAAGTTCCATATTTCTCCTGATCTCTGTAAAAACTGTGCCTAAATGAGCAGGGGCTGATAGTTAATTGTACAGTCATTATTCTTCTAATTCAGTCGTAGAAGATTTAGTACCCGTGCGGCTTTCTCCTGACTGTAGCAAGAATTCTAAACAGCAGTAAGCTTTTTGGGCATTCCCAGCTGAAGTGTGAAGCTGAGCTGCTTTCATGTACTCTACTCATATTTCTCCAAGCCTATTAAAAACACGCAGCGAATAGATGCTGTCGTCAGGAGTTTCAGCACATCTGGCTGCCAGCAATAAAATCTCAGAAGTAAAAAAAATGAGGACAAGGCATCCTCACACTGTTACTACTGTCTAAGAGGAGGAGGATTTCTGCATCTTCCCCTCCTCCTTCCCTCCCCTGTAAAAATGACTAACATCAGTGACCGTGTATGTAGGTCTTTTTTTTTCTTTTTAATGTAAAGGCAGCTCTACAGAACAGAAAGACCACTCTAAAAATATTCTTCATATAATAAATAACATGTAGCACTGAGACTGTAACAATAGACCTTTCGTCTCGTATCTGAAAAGCTATACCGTACCTTACATGAGATAACAGGTTTTTCAGTGCAAACATTTAAACGTAGTACCAATTCATGACTGAAGCAAACAGTATACATTCTATACGTAACTACTCTGTTAGGTGCTGTACATACAGCATCAAGGCAATGATTTATCACGCAAACTTGAACAATCACTAAAAGGAATGGCTGCATTATATATGTACTACATTCCAAAATAAGAAGTCTTCAGCATCTTTTAAAAGTTTAATGCACAGAACCAACCATGATGGAACCGAGCAAAATCAATCATTTCTTCGGGTGCTCCATACCTGTCTACTTCCAGGAAAACCCACTGTCTTAGGAGCCTATGTCTCCGGTACACATACAGTATAGGAAGTCAAAGAGCAAGCAGCAGAATCAGTCATCTAACGGAACACAGTGAGATTCTGCAGCATAACACGCACAGTGAATACCATTAAATGTACAGCAAATAAATGTCCCTGACTACAAAACATATTTTTCCTCTTTTCTTTCAATGCTTGTGCCAGAGGATGGCATTACATAACATTACAGAATATATTCTATCATTGTCAAATTGAAAAATAACAATTAAAAAGATTTTCCTTAGAATATCTCATTTTCTATCCACAGCTTTTAACATCTTAGCACTAATTACAAAATCTCCAAATAAACCAACGTAAAATGAGGGCCATTATTAAAGCTCTTCCACTGAAAGTGATTTTAATCCCAGAAGATATGGGAATAAGCAACCTTCCAGCTAATTAAAGCGTTGTATTGATGTGCTCAGGAGGGAGTACCCATCCAGGCTTTTTTGGCCAGAAGGAGAGCAGCTACAATTCAGATTTTCAAACAAAAAAAGATATAGGAACAAATTCATGTCCAGGTCCCTCTAAAACAGATATAGAAGACTCCCTACTAACACCCATGTTAAATATTTAAAAAAAAAAGAATCGAGAAAATATCCACTAATAAAAATGTTCCCAAAACTCATGTGAAAACCTACAAATTACTACACAAAACAGTTTTTAATATCTGTTTTTATACCTATGGCATACTATATATTATGGAAACGTTTGTATTTAAGCAATGTATTACAATTTGTGGTTAAAAGTACTAGGCTATATGTATGGCAAATCTGGTAATTGTTGAGATCCTGGAGTAGGAGCTAATGAGTATTTATGACTATCTTTCTATAGCAAAATGAAAACTTAATACTTGGTAACCACCTTGCCTACATTACAGAGAATTCATGTTTGTAACATACGAACGTTTGCCTTTACATTCATTCCATCAGAAAGACAAATTTTTCATATCTGCTGCAAGAAACAGAATCATCTTCTTACAAATGATTCAAGTTATTCAAATAATTATTAGTCTCATATGCACCACTTAACAGTTCAGAGTCAATGTCAACCATGGAGCAGGTACAAGACCAATATTTTATCATATATTTCAATTATATCACCATTTTGTTGTGTGCCTTATGAATGGTCATCAAAGCCAAAATGCTCCTGTAGTTGCAACCAACGTCTGAACATTTGACATTCACCTTTCTATGTCTTCATTTTCAGATATTTAAAATGAAGCTATGATATACATTCTTTTTTTTCGTACAGTTGTTCTAAAACTACTGACAAAATAGAATACATTTTTAAAACTTCTATTTTTTTTGTTTAATTCTGGGGTAAGGAATGAAGAGTACTCTGCAGATACTCATGCAAGTAAAACCTTTAATATGGAAAAGATAAAAGTAAAAGGATACTTTTAAAGGCAAATACTCCACAGTTGCTACTAGCAGAAAATTAAACTATAATGACGGGGGGGGGGTTGTGCAGATATACATTTTTTGGACATCTGGAATTTTCATCACGACGGAACTTACTGTTGATTACAAATACAATTATTTTATTTCAAAAAATAAATGGTACAGAAAAACAGAACTGCCTTTCTTTCCTGACCCTTCTGTTGCTCTCCAAGAGACCCTGTGGCCAATAAACAATTCCTTCCCATATTTACTATGTGGCCTATATTATTGTATTGACCCTATAACGTAGACTTATTACTAAGCCCTCTTCTCAGTTACTTCCACCTTTTCCAAAATATAATCATTCGGGCTGAGAAGAATCAAGGAAGCAAAGAGGCCTAGCAAGAAGAGACTGGAGGGGATGGAACGAAGGAGCATGAGTGGATTACGCTGTGCCCACTGAAGTACCCATCCTTTCAGAACCAGAATGGAACTGACAATCAAAAGAAGTCCATGGAACCACACATAAAATTTATTTCCTGTACACTAATATTGTTTTGAGAACAAAACAGTACGGGTACTAGGTGCCTTATGTCAATCCTGTTAGTGATCTTCAAATGTGTCAGTATTTTTTATATTAAAAAATTTCCCGTAGTGAAGGGCACAGTGATTTAGCGCCATTTTTAAGATCTAGAAATTATATCCTCAGCATTCCCAGATTAAAAACCTCACTTAAGAATTCTGGGAAAGGCAGGAATTAATTTTCTTCCCTATTTGATATTTAATTTCCTTACACTTGAGATCTTTTCTTTTCTTCAGGTCACTCATTCTACACCATCTGATACCCATACTAGAAGGAAAAGGGGTCCTATATGCACAGGCTGCTTCATTCAGAAAACCCCTAATTGTGTACTTCAACATGCGCTAGGGAAGCCAAGCACTACACAGGCCCTTGTGATTCTGGCATTTCCTAACATTTGAGGGCCCGATTCAAATAATTTTGATAGCGATTTTTATTATAGTATTTTGTGTATTTAAACTAGCATATATATGTAAACACTCTTGCTAGTTATGGTTTAATAATAATAAATTTCATTTCTACAACAGTTTTAGAAAGGATTTCATAAACATGAACACGAAGTGCTTTAAGGATATTGCACAGAATGGGAAAAACAAGTACCAGATAGTCTAAGCAACTACCTGACATGGCTGACAGCCTATTTCAAAATGAAAAGACAAGCCTGGGAAAGCATCATTGGATCCACTAAGCCAGGCTACACTGAGATCCACAGAGATACCTATTTCTCTCGCCAAGTTGAATCTTAATAAACACCCTCCAGCTACAAGTAGTTTGGAAGAAAAGTTATTCTAGAAAGCTTCCAAGTATGTATGCATATTTTTCAATTTATATAAAACATTTCTATCTCAAATATAAGATTAAACTTCTTTGAATTTGATTCTAGAATTCAGAAAGCTCTTAAGATAAACGTATTATACAAAGAAAGCTGACAATATATACAAATATGTTACCTCAAACATTACTTGCAGGCATCACTTCTTTATTACAGCCACATAGAAAAGACATTTCACAGAAAGTTGTAGCTTAAACAAGGTAAAGTCATGCAACCTCATTAAAGCTATACATTACAGCTCATAAGGAAAAGATTGCTCTGTGATAAAAGATACTATCAAGTACAATTCCATTCTAATTTACTGGATATTACGTAAGTATAGTTTGATGGAAACACAGATGAAAATGGAAGAGATGAGTCATTTGGAGTTTGGGGGTAAGAGTGGGGTTTTCAAATGTACAGAAGGTCAAACCTCTATTTTTTTTCATCTAGACACTAAATAAAGTCGGGTAATTAATAGCACATAAATACCTGTAATGCAGCTACCATTGTTCTCCAATATGTCCTTACCAAAGCACTTAAGATTAAAAAATTTTGACTATTTAGGTATTCTCATTATGAAAACAAATCTGACCAAATGCTTTTCAGACAGGTGAGTTAACAACAGTGGCCTTACACATTGGATGGTGTTCTATTACTACAGTTTATAAAAACACTCATTTGGAGTCAGATCAGCAAATTGATGTTCTGAGGTGAGACATGATTTTAAAGGACTAACTTAAATTAAATTCAAGGATGGGCATTTCACTTTGCTACTGCATGTGAAATGCAACCAGATTTTCTTTTGGGATAAAGCACACATTCATTTGTATGTCATCACATCGATGTTCAAAGGTTCAGCTTCACAAGAGAAGTTTAGCAAGAACCAAGGCAAAATCTACAACTGTAAATTTAATCACATAAGAATAGGAGTCATAGAAGCCAATATCCTGAATATCCAGGATAGGAAATAATAAAGAGAGGGATGCAGCTAAAGCCCCAACCCCAAAAGGATAAAAATACCTAAATCCAGGCTGCAGCAAAGCATCAGTCTCCGCCCAAGAACTGTAATAATGAATCCTCTCCTTGAGCTGGCGCCTGAGCAGTCATTCAAAACATACCCTTTTTATTACAAGAAGTCTGGCAGTTAGAACAGTGTCTGGGAACATGGAAAACTGAGTCCCAAGTTTCTCTTCTGGCTTCCTCAAACATGCCCACAAAGTCCTCACCAACACCCTCTTGGTTATTCCAAGGGGAACTTGTCTTTGCTGTTGAGGCTGTTCTCTCTCCCGTAAAATAATTAAATATTGAAAGAACTATTTAATTCACTGAGTTAAACATTCATTGAAAACGGAAAAGTGATACTGATTTTATTCCCTGGTAGCCAGGTCACAGATCTACAATGGAAGATACTGAAATTCCAGCTAAGAGACCAAACCTTGTTACAGAAAATATCCACTAACAAAAAGTGGTAATGTAAAAGAAAGTAAATCCATCCTCATGTTCAACCACCAAATACTGTTTTTTCTTGCTTGCATTTTTGTCTCAGTATCTTCCACATTTCCCTGTTTCCTTACTTTCATTTTTCAGGCATTCTATTCATATTCATATAAGTCTTTTCAATGTCCTTCTTCATCTTCTTCGCATTTAGCTGTTTCGTAGTAATATATACTCTCCTTTTAGCCTAAGTTACAGATTTTAAACCAAGGATATGAGACACAGAAACCTGGACAGTCTTTTTATCCATTTTTCTGTCTGTATTGCCATCTATCACCATGATTAAGACGCTTGAGGAGACTGGTTAATTTCACAGGGGGCATAAATATTAAAATAGTTACATTCCAGCAAGCTGTGTGAAAATTAGCATCATCATAGGAGGAGAAAGACCCAAGTCAGTGCACATAGAGGAAGGGTGGGTAGAACTGAGCCATTACCCATTGGCTTTGGCAGTAGAAAGACAGTCAGAATACAGTCAGTAAATAGCCACATCATTGCTATCTAAAGTTTGACAGAATTATCATAAGTGGTCAGATAAGATGCTTAAGTCATCGTGATCCTCCACCACGTGACAGAGGAAACAGGATAGAAAAACGTAAGGCACCATTATAGGCTGTATTGATTCTGGTGCTCATGGAACCACCTCTCTCTGTTGTGTTTAGCTCCCTCATTCCTCAATTTCCACACTTTTCAATACTTTAGGAAATGAAGCTGAAGTGATCTCATTCAGATTACAGATAAGAATAATGTCAGTGCTCCAGATAAGATGTGCGAACCCCAATCCATTCTCTTACTCACTGCGTTCAGGGTACTAGAACTTTACTCTTCCAGTCTGTTGAGCTACTGTTCCCTGTAGCAGCAACCCTGTTTAGTAGCCTAATTCCAGTGAAATCAGGGATATCACTGCATGCCAATAGTCTTTGGATCAAAGCCCAAAAGGGCAGTTCAGCACTATGCCTCTAGCGCGTTTCCAAATACTGGAACTGCTCTAGTGCCAATGGAAGCAGTCTGTGCACTGTTCCTCAGTCATGAACTTACCCAGCAAGTACCACAACACTCCGAATGGGCAAGAGGATGCTCTAATTATCTACTTACATTCAGGATAAAATACAAAGATAAGTTGTCAGTTAACATTTTGCACCTTTACAGGAATCTGGATATTCCCATCTCTGAAAATTCTCAGAAATAATGTCATCAACATGGGGGGAGGGGAGCAATGCAAGGAAATGCCTATTTTTTAACGAAAGACAAAATTAACCTTGACATGTATAGATTCCCAAGAAAGTCAAGGAGTATAGGTCGCATCAGCCCAAAAGGCCAAGTCTTAATTGGAGATTCCAGATCAGCTTTGCACTTCCTAAGCAGGAAAGTGCCAACTGTCCCTAATTAGGTGCGCTCAAGTTCTGTGATGACACAAAACAATTCATTTTCCTGTGCCTCTTCATGGTTAAAGTAAGCGACAGAAATAGTAATGATCCACTGCTCAATATGGCTTTGAAACTTTCTAAAAGGTGGCAAGCAAGTTAAACGTGAGATTTTACCTGCATACTTACTAGTTTGGAAAGAATACATTTTACAAAGAAAATATTTGGGAGCTGAGATTTTATCTTATTTTGACTAGTTATGGCTTAATTATATTCTAAATCTATGAAAGGAAAAAATGAAGACTTGTGAAAGTTAAATGCTAGTTGACTTTTTTATTATAAATAGTTTCAGTGTTAAAAAAAATCTACATTTTTTAAAACTCACATAACACAATGATAGGTCTGATTTTGCTCCTTATGCAGATACTAGGAAATGTGCCATATGTTCACTTGGGAAATCCTGCTGTTCGGCCTAGTATGGACACATACAAAAACTGGCACTGACCATATAAATTGCGCATTCCGGGATAAGTAAGATAGTGGAAAAAAACAAATAAATAGGACAAGGGAAATATGAAAATTATAATTTTAAATACTTTTGTTATTAATGATGATAGACTATGCCACAACAGTACTTGAAATGAATCAGTAGGTATGCCTCAGAACTAGGTATACCTCCCAATATAATTATTTTCAAGCTACTTTTAACATGAATAACTTTGACTTATTGGTTAATTTCTGTAGCTCAATATAGATTATGGCTTCTCAAACCTCTCCACGGAATACTCTTTAATACATTAGTTGAATGGCAATATGGGAAATTTTATTTAAATATGACAAGAATAGTTGAAAATAATTACATGAAATGTTTCGTTTTAATTATTCCTCTTATCTCTGTCCTTCTTAGCCTGAATATTACACAACATATACAACTTGCACGGTGAAACAAAAAGCTTATATTGCTAGGGCACACCACAAAATAAAGAAAAAGTACAAGTTGCATCCTGTGACTTGAAAACATGAAATGGTATAGTGTTGAGTTTGAGGGTTTTTTCCAGCACGAGTGGAATAAGGCACTTTGGATTTTGCTATTTTGATAATAATATTATATGCTACGTGACATGTTCACAAAAACAACTCTGAACACTAAGTTTTAAGAACACTGTTGCCTACCTCTGGTCCTCAACAAAGCTTCAGTGCCTCATTCCTGCCTCACTTGCCGTATCTGGGTATTTCTAAGTATTCCTTGCTTAGGGAATTCTATGCTTAAAAATGAAGATGTTATTGATTTAGGTAAATTCAGAGGTTGAATTTAGATTGCCTGAATAGTTGTCTGAAGTTATTAACACAGACACCCAGATTCATTCCACTTCAATATGGAAGCCTAAGGCGCGTAGTTTAGAAGCCTAGCCACCTTTTTCTTCCTGTATAATCAATGGAGAGAAAGAGGACCACGTAAAAAAAAAATCATGTGACCAAAAATTGCATAAGTGCCCAAAAATAGGTTTAATGAAGTGGTTTTATGCTTGTCTAAGTACCTTATTTAGGAGGTATGAACATAGCTTTGTGGTTGCATTTCTATTGCTCGATCTGAGAACGCTTTCCAATTCGTGCCTTGATTGTATTCTGACACTATGGCAAAAAAAAAATCCAGGTGTGTACATTCTCTTCCTTTTTCCTACCTATGCATTGTCCCAGTATATAATCGAGGCATTTTATGGATCTGCATGTTTTCTAGCAAAATTCCTATAGATGATAGATCTCCCATATTAAAAAAGAAGCCCTAAAATCTAGGGATACATGTTTTTTAACCTACTGCCCTGACCTAAGACATCATTTATCTAAAATGCTGCTGGGGCAGAAATTGCATTTGGCAAACAAAAACCAACCTATTTGTCTAACAAATATACAAATTACTTCTTCAACCTGCAAGACCGTGATTCTAGTTTGTACTAAAATAATTCATACATAGTGCTAATTTTGTTTCATGTCTGCAGGACTTGAAGCTTCCTACGGGAGAAGTGCATCTGTTTTTCTCCACAGAATAATGTCTGTAAATTCTGGGTCACAGAATGATCCTATAATGAGTTCTCCACTTTCCTCAGCGTGTCTGACAGCTTACTGAAATGGCTATACATCCTAAGCTTTTAATATGAATACATACATTTGTGCATGTTCCTACACGTGGTATAAAACATATAAATAATATTAAAGGAATACTATTAAGATGGAAGAATCAGGCAATCAGGGTTAGAAAAGCTCTAACTGAGACTTCAATTCCCCGACTAAAGGAATAACTGCATTACCTGACAGGAACAGAAAGCTGTTATAGTCTGGTTGAATAAGCAGAGGAGTACGTGTAATACACGTTGACACAGCAGGCTCAATACGCAGTAGATGCTGCACCTTGCAGAATGCGTGGTTTAGTGTAGCGTATTTCAACCAATTTTACCTTAAGCTGACTCACAATCAATTGGCATTTCTTTGCACCTCATTACAGTACATGAATCCTGCTTTATGCCTCATTTGCAGTTCTGGATGGTTCACCAATAAGATGTGTCTCACTACTCAAGAAGTGTTGGCCTAGAACAGAGATTTGATTGATTTTTGAAACAATGCGTTGAAAACTTCATCCGCTACAAGAGAAACTTCTGTTCTTCACTTTCATCAAACGTTAGCATTTGTCACTTTTCAAAAAAATAAAAGGTGATTTAAAATACTACTAACAAAGTATTACGCATGATTAATAATGTAAAATACTAAAAACAGAAGCTGAAGTTTTCAGACTTCTGTCTTTTCTGTCCGCCTCTGGATGACATATTCAAGGTGAAAGTTGATTTCCTCAGTGCTCACAGGCAGTTTGTACCTATATCCCTTATTCTCCAAATTATACCAGTTTAAGAGAGGACATGATTAGTACAAAGCAGACAGCAAAAATTAAATCCTACAACAGTCCACTGATGATTACCAACAACGTAAATGCACTTAGCACAGTAATGATTTCAATATATACACTCAGGTAAAGAGATGTTCTCTTTGTGAAATACACAGTTATCATCCTATTTGGATGAGATCCTTTACACAAACACTTCTTTGGTTGAGCAGGCTGATCATAAACCTCCTTATGATGTAAAGAAAGTAATAGTTACACTGATCTTGAAGTCCATGGTGGTTATACAGTGCAGAAATTGGCTCTCATTCCCTGTGCACTTGGGAGTTTAATGAATTTTAGAAATTCCTTTTAGTCACCTGGAAAATATCTTAAGAGATTTATTGTAGCATCTCTACTTTCAGACGACTGATATGGACTTTTAAAGGCTTCCAAACTTGTGTTGGGTGTCAATGTGTCCAGGTGATCTGTGATGGAAACAAAGGCTAATATATGTGTAAACTAGAAGATAGATCATTTCCAAATGACAGTAAGATTAAGATTAGCCTTTTAATTTTGTGAAACAGGAGCTAAGAGAACACATCTATGCACTGAATTGTTTATTAATTTCTGCTGTTCAGTACACTGGATAAAAGTTGGAGCCTTCCATATCTTGGGAACGAGTTCAAAGAGACTAATTTATCTTCCTTTCATGTCATTATAAGATTTATGGTCTCCTGGGTTGCTCCTATCTTCAGCTGATGGAAATACCAGAAGAATATTTTCCTGATGATCAACCACCTCTGGAATTCATTTCCTTTGACAGTGTCATGGAGCCTGGCTTTTATAAGCATTAAGGCAGTGTTAATACTTTGGAAAGATTTCCATTTAATACTGAAGTTTGATGTTAATGAAGTAAAGGCAGTGCTGGCCATTTCGTTAAAAGCTTTGGGGAGGGGGTTAGGGTTAATTTCATAGGTGACTGTTATCATAACTGTAAGGCTTCATGATACTTGGTGATATACCACAGTATAAATTTCCAAATAAGTCTCATTTTCAGAGATAAAAAAATGTTGCTGAAAGAAGTACCCATATGCCGCATAGAGCATGAAATTTAAAATGCTTGTCTTGAGGGAAATCTCCCGGTTTAGTTAGCTTCACCTGGCTTAACTCTGAAAATAACTGACAGCTTTTGTGAATATCTACAAATGGGACACAAGCATTCTTATAAACGCTATTAAGTACTTGAAGGAGGAGCGAAGAAGTAGGTAAGAATGAATGGTCCTGATCTACACCAGTGCATCAGTCATTACTGCAACGTAGCCTATTATCACCCAAAACAAGTTTGTTGAGGAGAAGTTGAGACAATACTAGTACTGGCCTTAATATCCAAAGCTCCAGAATTTGTTTTGAGTGAGTCTCATCTACAGAATATTCCTCCCTTTTCTACTGTTTAAGTGACATATATATTTCTTTTCCTTCTCTGACTGTCAGGGTTTTTATAATTGATATTCTCATTCAGGGAAGAATCTCTGCATCCAAAAAAAAAAACACCTGCTGAGTAGCAATTAAATTATTTTTGCTTTCAACTTTACTTTATTTAAAGATCCACTTTCTTGCTTCAAATGTTGATACATATTTTCCTCAATGAAAATAAATTCTCCAAGCATTGTATTTACTTGATCTACAATACACAGGAAACACTCAAAATATACAATGTTTTCTAACAAACGCAAACCCAAATTAACCTGGGTTTCTTTCAAGAACTCCTTTTTGTTCCAACCTCTGTTAATGAATGGTACAGGAAGATGAATCATTACATGTCCGTTCTAGAAACAAAATGCAATTATCTCAGCATCATGAGGAGGTGAAATTGGTGAACTAACTGTTGACTTGTCAAATTTTTTATATTCCAGAGGTGAGATTGTTGAACTAATTGTGATTTCTCTTCTAGCTTAAAGGATTTCTCACAGTTCTAATGGAAGCATAAAGATACAACTAAGGCAGGTCCTTTTTTGTCAGCCCAGAATCTCATGTCAGGGTCAAAAAGATTTAATTAAAATTAATCTACCCCAGTGAAAAAGAATTGGTTTTGTGCACCGATTTGGAACTTTAGAATGCAATGTCCCTCTGAAGCTTCCCAATGTATTTGGAATGACAAAGAAAATCAGATGCCTTCTGCTTTAATCTCATCCGCCTTGATAGCTATTTTTTTTATTATTTTTTTAAGTGAGCATCAAGGAAGTCTATAATTTAAAGTCCCACTAAGTATTTTCACTAAGTCATTACAGAATAAAACCTCTTGCAGCTAAAATGCATTGCTTTCTGTCAAAATGTTATTATAAGAACTGTTGTCCTTGCTGTTTTCTTTTTGCCAAAGCAAATGGGTTTTCATAGAATCATAGAATGGTTAGAGTTGGAAGGGACCTTGAAGATCATCTAGTTCCAACTCCCCTGCCATGGCCAGGGACACCTCCCACTAGACCAGGTTGCTCAAAGCCCTGTCCAACCTGGCCTTGAACACTTCCAGGGATGGGGCAACCACAACTTCTCTGGGAAACCTATGCCAGTGTCTCACCACCCTCAGAGGAAAGAATTTCTTCCTAATATCTAGTCTAAATGTCCCCTCTTCCAGTTTGAAGCCATTACCCCTCATCCTATCGCTACATGCCCTTGTAAAAAGTCCCTCTCCAGCTTTCCTGTAGGAGCCCTTCAGATACTGGAAAGATGCTATAAGGTCTCCCTGGAACCTTCTCTTCTCCAGACTGAACAACCCCAACTCCCTTAGCCTGTCCTCATAGGAGAGGTGCTCCAGCCCTCGGATCATCTTTGTGGCTCTCCTCTGGACCCGCTCCAGCAGGTCCATGTCCTTATGATGGAGTCTCCAGAGCTGGATGCAGTACTCCAGGTGGGGTCTCACCAGAGCAGAGTAGAGGGACAGAATCACCTCCCTCAACCTGCTGGCCACACTTCTTTTGATGCAGCCCAGGATGCGGTTGGCTTTCTGAGCTGAGAGTGCACATTGACGGCTCATATTGAGCTTCTCATCAACCAACATCCCCAAGTCCTTCTCCTCAGGGCTGCTCTCAATCCATTCTCTGCCCAACCTGTATTTGTCATTGGCATTGCCCCGACACATGTGCAGGACCTTGCACTTGGTTTTTTTGAATTTCATGAGGTTTGCACAGGCCCACCTCTCAAGCCTGTCCAGGTCCCTCTGGATGGTGTCCCTTCCCTCTAGCATGTCGACCGCTCCACACAGCTTGGTGTAATTGGCAAACTTGCTTGATTCCACTGTCCCTGTCACCAACAGAGATGTTAAATGGTACCGGTCCCAGTACCAACCCCTGAGGAACACCACTGCAGCAAAGTTCATGGTTCATCCTATTACAAGCTGCATAATAAAAACTTCCTTTGGCAGATAAACTACATGTAGGGACCCATTCAAGCGTGTAATATCAGCTGACAAAACACTGGACCAGAAATTGGGAAAACTGCGTTTGGAGCAACTTAACCTCCTGTTATTCTATGAAGATGATACACTTAGTGACATCCCTAACAGCATTTCCAGGAAGCCCAGTGCTGCAGAAATGGGCACTTTCTGATGTCACTTTCTGAAACACCAGGGCATGATTACAGGGCACAGTGCTGCACAGTGCAAAGACATCAGAACAAGTTGCATACACACAGCCCACTGCATATCATACATAGATATTACCTTGACTTTAGAACTCCACTTTAAGTTAAGAGTCACTGACTTCAGGTCACCTACATTTTCTACGTAACTTGAAATGACATTGTAGTGCACTACTTTGCTGAAACGGGTAACTATTCCTTTAGCATGTCTGTGGCTGTCTTCCTTTTGGTTAATAAAGAATGCAGCAAGGCCTGCTTTCACCGAAAGGCACAAAATCAAGATTTCTCAAAGCTTGAGAGAGAAGCGTCCACTTAATTTACCACAAATTTGAAAGGACACTTATGAATGGATGAAAAATTGTTGGAAATTGAGGAAAAGAGGTGAGCTAGAGCTTGAGGAAAGAAAAAGAACTGGGTTAGAGAAGAAAAGAATGGCTGTCTTTAAGTGAAGGAATACCATCGGTATATCTTTGAAAACATTTCCAGTGTCTAGCCAGAGTTCTGTAAGAACTTATTCCAGTGAGAAAGAGATGATGAAAATGAGCTAATAAAATAAATAAATAAATAGATAAATACATTCCACAGTAGATAAAGGGACAAACAAGGATTTGGCTTGAAGAAGGGGCAGAAAAGGGAACAGAATAATCATGCCAATGGCAAGTTAGAAAACAAAATGGTATTGCTTAATAATGTAATTTTTAATTATGAAAATATGGTCACTCTGGTCCTATTACATTCATTTTTTAGGTTTTTTTTTTCCTTGGATCTGACTTAATAAAATAGATTGACATTTACTAAATTTATTAAACTTGCAATGTAAAAGATAAATGACAACTAAATTGCACTACGGAAGTGATTGCTTTATCATTTGTGACTTCTAGAGGCACAAAGAAAGAGACAAAGGAAGAATTTGTACCAGTAACAATTATTCATTCTCATTTTTTATTTTAATTCAGTCTATATAGCTATGGTAAAAAGTATGAAAATAAAAGGCCATTCATTGAATTGCCTCCTGCAGGTTCCAGAACCACTTTGCTGCCAGACACTACAAACTTGAGTTAGCAGAGTCCTTTATTAAATGTTAGCCATTTCCCTCAGCTGCACTCCACAGATGTAACTTATTCACCTTTACACACTGATTTTGTAAATATGAAATTCAAACAAAACCTGTTATTTATACTTCTGATGAGAAATTAGCCTCCAAAGAACAGAGCACAGCTCAACTAAGGATTATGAACACACAGTGAGCTCTGGCATTCATGTTTGTGCAAGGTCAACAAAACAGTACTTTAAGAAGACATGGTCGACCCACAAAGGTACTGGCCTCATTGATTTAAAAAATCAAATTAAAAATATTACTACCCTTAATTTTTTTGTGGTATAGCTTTCTTTCAGTGACAACTTAGCTAAAAGCAAAACTATATTTAATTCCATAAATGTTAGCTGTAGTTAGTACTTAATAAAAAATGTTCAATATTCTGATACAGCTGAGTATCAAATCTGTGTTTACAGATTTAGATTATTAATGGTCTTTTATCATGGTTGAAGACATAGCTGTGATATACAGAAGCATATGATTGCAATGGAAGGCCAAACTCTCCTTCAAAGATACCAAATATCATCTTAAGTACTTGAAAAAGGAGCAAAGGAGTAGGTAAGAATGAATGGTCCTGATCTACACCACTGCATCAGTCATTACTGCAATGTAGTTTATCATCACCCAAAACAAGTTTGTTGAGGAGCAGAAGTTGAGACAGTACTAGTACTGGCATGCATATCCAAAGATGTCCCTAAGCTCATTCTGCATAAGAGTGAGAAAATTTGAATAGTCAGTGCTAGTTTTCAGTATGCAGTATGCAACAAATATGCATAATAAAGAAAAAAATCAGTTAATCGGTAACAGTAAGCAAAATACAAACATCATGTTGCAATGGAATTATTTTTGAAAATGCACTTTACAGTAAACTGTGAAAATGAAATTCCCTAAAACCAACATGAGATTTACTCACTGCAGAGAATGATTGCTGCTGAGTTCAGATTGTCACTTAAAGCCGGAATTCAATCTCTTTGTTATGTGTTTAATTAAAACACTCTTTTATGTTTGAAAAGAAACACAGCAGTTTTAGAGTGTTTATTAAGGTAGGTTAGTTCTGCTGCAGCTAGGGAAGTTTCCTCTTCCCTTTCCTCTCCAAACAGATTAGCTTTCTCTAAAAAAAGGATCCCAAACTGTATCCACCGTTGGTCAGAGGCCCAACACTACTCAGTTCAGATTCTACAGCTAGATAAAGGCTGGCTTTAAAAAAAAAAAAAAGAAGTCTTCCTTTTAATAAAGCATCATCAGGAAAAAATTAGGAACAGCTAGCTCATTGGTTGTTCTACTACACTGGGGGAAATAAAGTGGAAGGAGGGAAGCAACGCACATCTCAGAAAAACCACACTGAAGTCACAGCGTGGATGCACGTCCTGACTGCTGTATTAGCAGTGTCACTGTTCACATGAGTGGGAGACCAACAAAACCAACATTAAGGGACAAAGAGAATTGTACAAGCAGTTTTGTTTCTCAGAAGACAGACAGTTCTGCAAAGGTAATAATGCTATAACCCATTGTAACCTATTAATAACAAGGAAAAACATAGTATGCCCACTAAAGGTACTCTAGGCTGTTAAAAGACAATATCAGTACCATCCAGGAAAGTCTTCCAGAGACTCTGCATGTAGACATTACAGATGGTACCAAACTCCTTACTCATCCTCATAAGTAGGTGTAGCTTAATCCTTGTTGTAAGTGTCAAATTATTTCATTAAAACTTCTGCACTGAAGGGTTTCTGACTTTCTTGGACCCAAGGTGCTTCTTTTCAATAATTAAATACTGTATTTTCTCTGGCTCCCTTCCCATAAATTTCTATTGCTTCCTCTGGCCATAGCTATTATTAATTTCCTTTTTACGCCATTCCAGATTGAGACAGCAGACAAGTGTGGCTTTAGATTCTACCTGAAAACTGGAATAGCTGTCAAATGTTGATCCACACCCCTAAGCCTATATGTAGAGGAACGAAATAATTAAAAGAGGAGTTCTGTGAAGAAGAAACTAAATTGTTTGTTCTAAGTTATTACCTTAAGAATCATGCAAAGCATACTCTGAAATGGAAGATAGACAGCACAAGAAACAAAAGCAAAACTACTGAGACTACAGTTTTCAGCTTGACATTGGTTTCATTTTACAGCTCCAAGGACTGACCATCAAAGTGGTGAAAAATGCTGGAACAGGAGCTGGAAGATGAAGATAAAACCTTATTTGGATGCAGTTCAAATCCCATAAAACTTAAATATTTAGCTAATATATTAAATATACTGTAGGGTACCTCTAATGCCCAAATTTTGCATCCTGTTCTAGCACCAGGGAAAGTCAGTGACAGCTCTTTGCAGTCATGCATGGAAAAGAATATTGATTCAATTTTAAACTCAACCTGCAAAATACTTGTACAAAGTATTAGATCTATTCATGAAGTGAAAGAATATCGTTATGCTTTTCTCAGCAATTGTGTTTTTTTTTCTACTGCGATGTTCAAAATGTTTAAAAAAAAATCATGTCCGTTAATTCTTACGGAAAGAATTCTAAAAAGTTTAGAAACACCTTTGTCTTTAATGGATACTTCTGGACACAAACAAATCTGCACATAGCACTGTCAGTCTGACTCTTGTATACCAAATCCTTTATTTTAAACACTGTCTTTACACAATTCTTTTAATATTTCTCACTGTCTTTAAATATGTCAGCAGGTAGAAAAACATAGCTAAAAAAGTTAAAATGCCTCTATTTTACTTGAGATTGCTTTCAAATATGCTTAGTTTCCACAGGTCCAAGTAAAGATTGTACCCTTTTTAAAGACACTTGGGCTAAAGATCTCTCAACTCAGGTACTCAGAAATAGAAACAATCAAAATCAGAAGCTGCACTATAGTGCTGTGTCATAAGTGTTGCAGAAGAAAAATAGTGATAATCTTGGAAAATGGCCAGTTTTCAACCTTTCAGAAAGAAATGTAACTGACTGATTCTTTAACATTACACTGTCATGTTTTAAATTGCAATAAACTGCCACCAGTGATGTTCTCAGTATCAGTTGTTCATAATCCAGGAATTAAAGAAGAGCCATTTGAAAAAGATATAACATGAAACAGATGGACGCACATTTTCATTTATTTAATTCATGCTGCTCTTTGATGTTTCTCAGCTAGCTTATGCCTGCTTTTTCCTCTCTCCTCCTCTTCCCTCTTATTTTGGTCTCTTTTTTTCTCTCTGTTCACACCCTGACATCCCCAACTGCAGTCCCAAAAGACAGAGCCTACGCTGCCAACTCATACTTGCACTCCTTCCAAGAATGGAAGCAAAGGGACACAGGGGACCACTTTCATTCTCCTGCCATTGGTAACACAATAGAATAAAACCTTTATAGGTGAGAAACGCGTGTATACATTCCATAAAGAATATATGCACAAAATCTGCATCTTCAGACCCAAGTAGCCTCAACAGTCTTGTTTGCTCTTAACCAGAATAAAAAGCATCTTCCAAACCCACTATAGCATGTGGAAACCACCATATAAATCCTCTTCTTTCCTGAGATAAAAAAAAGGATGATAGAAAATGAACCCCCAAAATACACATATATCTTTGAAAGGAGAAGGGAAGGAGGAGGGAAGGAGGATATATTTTATCTGTGTCTGCTGGCCTGGAAAATAAATACTGCTGTTGTGCAACTCTGCAGCTGCTCACTCTCTCAATTTGTTGTTTTCTTTCTGGTTTTTATGATTTAATCTCATATCCTTACAGTTAATCTGAAAGGGTTCAGGCAGCTTTATTCATTAGTCTTGCTCCAAAATCATGATCTTACAGATCATGATCTTTACAGATACCAAGAACCAATTCTCTTTTTTTTGACATGGCTCACCCTCTGATAGGTGCAGCAATGATAAATTGACTCAACAAAATTTCTCACAATATTTTGAGATTCTTTTTTTTTTGCATTGAATCTCATGAAAAATATCATTGAGGTGAGCTCTTCTTATAGCAATAGAATACACAACAAATATATATATATTGTAAATTCAAAGTTAACATTTTCAAATTTTGGAAAGCCTTTTGGGTTCATACAGGATGGATTGGGGGGCAGGGGGGGAGAGAAAAAAAAAAAAAANAAAACAAACAACAAAACACTCGATCATTCCCATCTACCTGAACTACGTAACGTTATTTCAGATAGGCATTAGATTAGAAATAGTTATGTCATCATAACCGTGCACTGGGAAGACACATGTGTTGTTTCCTACTTAAGAGAGCTTAAAAAGGATTGTTAATGCCAGATATATAGAAAAGAGGTTTGTAGAGCAGCACCTCTAGAATGTCACAAAATATTTACAATTTAAAACACTGAATTCCTACGTGGAAAAAGACTGAAATGAATTTACAATGGATCCTACCAAGAACAAGAAAAATAATTATGTTACAACTCAAGCACGGCAACACCACCTAAAGATCTAACAATTCAGGCAAACAGAATGACACATAAAAAAGCTTTGTATCAGCATTAAGGTTCCCTGTTCCCAGGCTTTTATTATTAGGATGTTATACACATTTTAATAGGACATTATAAACATTTGCTTTGGCTTAGGCTTTGGAATGAAGAAATCAACCATTTCACAAGCTGATTGCCTGCTACAAAATGACTGAAAAAAGATTATGCCTATTCAAACAATTTTGTTGCTAGAAAGAAAACATAATGCATTGAATTATAAGTAGTGTAGGTCTTGGAAACAATACAGTACATGAATGCTTTTCATCAAAATAAGATAAAAAGGATCCTTTTGTATAATACAGAATTAATGTGAAATTGTATAGCACAAATCAAAGAACTGCAGTGTATACACCCATAAATCTACCATCTGTGCACAGCAGACCTCAGAATGGACCTTCTGAGTCTATGGATTACATAGAGTAATATTTTGCATTTCCTTGATTCACATCATTTGGCAGTTTTCAGGGAGTCTAGCGTTACACTACATCAGCATCCATCAGCTCACAAGGTTAAGTCTGTGAAAACCACTACATATGGTTACTTCTCAAGTGCCCTTAGCATAAAATCTCCATATGATACAAATTATGCTAGTCTCAGCTCAAACAATGTCAAATATAAGATGGTCAATTACTGAAAGTAATCTAACACTGGATCCTACTGTGTGCCTGCTGCCTCTGCCTTCTCCATGGGTTCACTACACAGAAAGCAGTGAAAACACTGTTAGGCCGATTATAAATATTGGGTATGAACTAGAGTAAAATTTAATAATGGAAAACTGTTCGGCTGATGGTAAGTACAACCTGCTCCTGAACAGTTTTTGACTTCTCTTTTCCTCTGCAATGGATCCAATACTAGAAAAACATCCTTAGAGAATATGCAATCCAAAATCATCACAGACTTCTTTAAGGCAAAAAATTTCAGATCAAAGAGGATCTATAATAAAGTACCTATCTGTCTGTCTGAACAGTTTAGGATCTAATGATTGCAAATGGGACTGTTGCATACATCAAGGCAACAGAAAACTAGTCTAACGATTGAAACAGTGAATATTATTTTAATCAAGAATGATACTATTAAAGAAAACAGGAAAAAAATGGTAATTACTACTCAAGAATGGAAAAACAAGAAAGCACAACCAAAAAAGACACAGTAAGGAATGATAAAGAAATGGCTTTGATGTTTGTGAGATTCAGGGACTGAATGTTGCCCTTTACTCTGTGCCCAGCTCGTCTCCAGATGACCAAGATAACATATATGCTACTTGATATAAAGAACTGCTAAGTAAAGATTGCTGCAACGTCAAAGGAAGCTGCAAATATTCAAAAAAATTGATAAAAAATGACATTTTGTCTTTCTAGTTGAATAAGAACCCAAGTACATACAGTCATAGCAATACTTTTTCCACAAGTGTTTTATTGTTTTTAACTTTTTAAATTATTTTTTATGTCGAAACTAATGTGTTTGGGATGAAAAATAAAACAGACAATACAGTTCTCACTTTCTACCTACTTCTATTATGGATGCTGTGCAAGATAAACAACAACCAATTCTGAATATTTCAGATTTTTATGGCTATTTCTCTATTATTTTGGACATTTTGATCAGCCATGTTTTTCTCCTAGAATTAGCAAATCTAGACAAATGGTCTACCATACTAGAGTAGCTCAATTTCTGCATAGAATTAATTTAAGAATAGAAAAAAATAAAACCTGTCATGATGATCTCCCATATAACATGTTTCTCTACTGGCTGGTTCTTTCAGTTAAAAAAAAAAAACACAACATAACACAAAGCATTCAGAAAAGACGACGGAAGACGATAGAATCATAGAATCATTTAGGTTGGAAAAGATTTGTAAGATCAAGTCCAACCGTTAACCTAACACTGCCAAGTCCACCACTAAACCATGTCCCTAAGTGCCACATCTACACATCTTTTAAATAACTCCAAGGATGGTGACTCCACCAATTCCCTGGGCAGCCTGTTCCAGTGCTTAACAACCCTTTAGGTGAAGAAACTTTTCCTGTCACCGAATCTAAACCTCCCCTGGTGCAACTTGAGGCTGTTCTCTCTTGCCCTATCATTTGTTACTGGGGAGAAGAGACCAACACCCACCTTGCTACAACCTTCTCTCTGGTAGTTGTAGAGAGCGGTAAGATCTCCCCTCAGCCTCCTTTTCTCCAGGCTAAATAACCCCATTTCCCTCAGCCGCTCCTCATAAGATCTGTGCTCTAGACCCCTCACCAGCTTCGATGCTCTTCTTTGCATGCGCCAGAAGCCTTTAGGAAAAGTTATATACAATTGCTTGACCACAACTGCAAGTTTCAAGGCACAAAATGAGTTTTCTTAACTTGATCAACAATAATAAGTAGCTCGTATATGGTTTTATAAATTTTAATATTAAAATTATATCAAATTATTATACATATTATATGCATTACTTCATTATAAAGATAATAATATATTATCTTCTGCTCTTAACAGTGGCTGAATGTAATAAAATTGTAAGCCTTCCCAGTATTATTGCTGAGAGTAGCAATGGCACCACAGCATATACAGGTCCAAACTCAAGGCCTATCCATCCTTGAATTCTGGGATAGTCTCTCTCAGAGATGCTTATATTCTCCTCTAAAAGCCCATTTGACCAATCAGACATTGATGGGGCATCAAGGAGGACTCATTTTCACTACCTCCAGCAAAGGAAAGACAGTTAATGTGAGGAACATTATGGAAGAAAATTATTCAGAAGACCCTCTAACCTCCAATAGCGTGTCATATATATTATAAATATATTCTCAGCATACTTGTATATGTTAATTAGGGAACACTAATATTAGTATCCAAATAAACAGAAAGGGGATAATCACTGAAAAAACAATCTGGATTTAAACAAAATGTTGAGTAGAAGTGATCACAATCAGCAGAATTGTTCTGATTTTAGGCACAGTCTACATTCCTCCTGTTGGTAAATCCTACTTTATACTGTCCATGTTTATAATATAACTCTGCTTAGGGTAAATGCATATTATGTATCTGAATTATATACTTATTTGTATATCCTCTCTCCCTCTTTCTGCATACATATAATATATTTCAGAGCTGAATTATTGCTGAGAAAAGGGAAGGTTTTATCATCACATTATGTATGATTCCACTCTCCTGGCAAAATTAAAAAAAAATAACCACAAGAGAATCGGCTTCTCTGTCCTGCTCCTCAGCATAAAGTTAAGCTGCCAGCTGTATTTCTCAGAGACCACGCACATAACAGAGGAGCACTCAGAGCAACTAAGCTGAACCCATCAGCTGAAATCAGAGCAAAGAGTAACAGGAGTGAAACAAAAAGGGTTAGATTAATTACATTCAATTTGTTCCCAAATAAGACCAAAAATAGGAAATAAAATATGGTGGAATACAAGAGGTGAGGGAAAAGGAAAACAATTTTAATTATATTAGCCGTAAAAGATATTATAGCTGTCTAACTTGTTTCAAGCTTGAGGAATAAATATTGTAACGAGGTCATAGCTGGGCAGCAGAGGAAGGCTGCCAGATTATACTGCTCTGGCTGCCAAATTCCAAGGCAGGTGGAGGTCTCTGGAGAGAGAGGGTATCATTTCCATGGAAACACGTGAGCAAGCTCACTCTCGTCTTTCCCTTCCCACAATATTTAAAGTTCTGTTCTGATCCTGCTTAGAAAGAAATTAAACTTATTCAATGAAACAGTTTTTACTATTGTGTTCCAGTAAAATGTAGCTGCAGAGGTTGACAGCCTTCTGGTGCCTTTTGGTATAATCCCATCAAGGAAAAGGGAGGGAAGTTCCAGCCCCAGCCTCTTGCTAAACGAGGTCCTACGACATCAGCGCTAAAACAGCCACAGTTTCAACCAATGCCAAGTAACACTGACATAAACCAGTGAAGAAAAAGTTTTCATACTAATGACAAGAACAGCAAGAAACTGAGAAACCATGAAAAGACTCAGGTCATCCCACAAAGATTTTTCTTCGATACTATATACTGCAAGTACTACCAGATGTTTTAATTCAGTGGCCTGAACAGCCACCATCTTCCATTAACCTGCTTTTTTGAGCTCTATTCTGAATTACTAAAATTCTGCTATAAAGCTAGTGGCCACACAAGAAATAGGATAACATTCTGTACAGCACAATGACTATGATTTGACAAAGTTGCAAGCACAGGACAACCTCAGTCACACTGCAACTGTCATTTTCCATGTTGTTTTTTCAATGAGAAGGAACGAAGAACACACATTGTCCATGACCATCTGAATACCATAAGAGACTCCTCAGCTGCTGCTTCTTAGGATTGTTTCAAAAAGCACACTATGTATTTTATAGGCTACAGAATAAAATTTGTAGCATAAATTCAGCAGATCTTAGCACTATAAAAATTAAGTATTTTCTTACCTGTCTGATGTTGTGTCACTTGGTACTTGATGCTTTACTCCTGAACCATTCTTAATTGAGTCTTGTCTTGTGAGCCCTTGAGATCTGTTTTTGTCCAAAACTTGTGTGGATACATCACCTGGTGGTCCTTGGTACTGCGAATGCTCCTGAAGCTTTGCCTTTTTCTCTTGAGGTGCTTCCTCGTTCCGCAGACCTCTAATACCTTCTTGGTCAGGCTGCTGTGGTGCATTTGATCCACTGTTATAGAACCAGGCTCCTGATTTTGTGAGGATTTCTTGTTGTTTTCGGCACAAGTTACATACCCACATTACCTGTTCAGACATATGTAAATGGAAAATCTGTTAGCTTGTAAACACTGTATACAAAGTTTTCATCAAGCATACATCAACTGATTGCCATTTCCAAAGAAAGAAAGAATTATATTTTAATTCTTTCAATTAAAATTACAATAGGTTAACCACAGCACAATAAAATATGTCTATACAACCTTGGAGGAAATTGTTTTAGAAAAAATACAAACATAAAAATACTTTTATTCTACTTTTGTTTCATCATTTATAATGCAAGGGAAAACCACAGATAGTAGCCATATAAATGAAAAGGATCTACCTATTGACATTCCAATGGCAGTAAATGTAAGATTTGAAAATGAAGGCTGTATGTGGAGGATGATAGAAAAAAGAAAGGAATAAAAAATTCATAAAACATTTCATCCATTCTCTTGCTAAGTCAGAGTAAGCAACTTTGGAATAGATCCTCTGCTGTTGCAAACAAGTAATTTTACAATTCTCCAAAATGCTCTGCTGATTTACTTCAGTGGTGGTCTGTATTTACTTGAAGAAGCTGACGTCAAGAAGTGACTTGATTTTCAAAGCCATTGTAAGTTAAAGCCATTTTATAAATAAAGTAAAAAAAACACCTCTCCACTTCATAACCAACATTTAGCTTTCACTGTATTCTTACTAAATTGTTAAAATGATTGCAGCTTCCCAGTTATGAGATTCTGCGCATAGTAATGAGATTGTTTAATATTCTAAAATGCACTTGCTTGCAAAGCTTTTGTATCTGATCACCTTAGTCACATGGCAGTGCAGGAAATTGCCAGTGCCAATTATCCGTAAGTTAATTTCACATTCAGTTCTGATGTTATATGAGAATAAATCAGGATGTAATGAATCAAATACAACAGACCAGTTATTAATACAATGGCACATTCAAACTGGTCATTGTGTTATCTTAAAATTTGGATCGTAGATAGCATTAATTCACCGCAAGTTTAGTCCTTCACTCCTTAATCTTCATTTTTCTTTAGCCTTAACTCAGGATTTCTGTCCTATACCTATTTTTGTCTTAGTTCACAGACAAAATTGTATCATTTTTATTACATGTTCTTTGAATGTCTACACTCAGCCTTCAATCTATTTATCGTGTTTCCAGTTCTAACCCTACACAGAGCTGCCTCTTTTTCAAGAGTTTGCAGTACAGGACATTCAAGGGCTTACATTAATGCTCTTCATTATTCTTTTAAATGCAGCTAGCCTGATGGTTGAATTACGTGGAAAACGTAGTTTCTACCTCACGATACATCTAGCTTAGTCCACCAGAAAAGGTTGCAGAAGCTGCAATCTGTATCTCGCTTTTGTTCTCAGGCAGTTACCTAATAGAAAATTTGGACTGTGCTGTCTAGTCAAGTCTCACCAAAAATGTTTTGATGAAAGCTTCATTTAGAAGGCTACTTGGATGCATGGTTGTACTCAAATTAAAGTCACTGACTGCTTCATTCACAAACTGCCAGGCTGGGGCAGGAAAAGGAGGTACCGCTTGCCCATTTAATGGTGGCAATATGCCCCATGCTGGTAAGTTTCCTTCTTAATTTTTTATAGTGCTGATACTCCATCTTTGAGAACTCGTGTCTGCTTATTTCAACAAGACAGAACAAGCTATCAAAGCACTGAGGGTAAAAAAGAGAGACTCCCTGAGTAGCAGCTTGCTCTCTGAAGTAGGTTAGATATCCTGAGAATGAAGGTCAATACTGCGTATGCTTCAGGCCTGGCCATCATTCAAATACTAATGTAAGAACAGGTCTGTTTTACCTTTGCTAATTAAGTTAGAAAGTACACGAAACTGAAATTTCAGCACCAAAGACAGAAGTATTTTTGCCCTCTTTAATCAATAGCAATTAAAAGCCTTTAATATTTCTGCTTGGTTTGTAAACAGATGAAAGAAATTTCATAATTTCTGTATTTGTGTCAGCGCAATGAAAGAACGAGATCTGAAACAACTATTTAAGTATACAAATATATAACAATTTGAATGACTACAAGATAAAATCCCCCAAACTTTTTGTGTGCAATTTCTCCTTCTATTAGCAGATGTTAAAATGTCACAAAAACTAGATATCACAGTCTTAAACACTTGAGCAACTATGTCCTTGGCTGACAGCCACGTTTTGTCCCAGGACAATGCATTCCAGGATGACCACTATTATTCCCTTGTACTCAACAGAATGAGAGGTCCTTCTGAATGAACATGATTTAATATCTCCTCCTCTAAAAGTAGAATCAGGAAGAGAACTCCTGAGTTAACCTCTTCCCCATGACACACAAAATTTAGTGACCTGTTTCAACACAAATGCCATCTCCTGCCAAACTAGGTAGATGACAGTGTATAGCAGGACAGAGCAAAGCAATTGTCAGTGCTGTGAGACCTATATGAAACAAGAAAACACTTTATGATAAAAGTCATATCAAACCCAGTCCCTGATTAAAGATGCTATGCCCATCTTTGTTGTCACTATCCACTGTATCATCTGGTATTTTATTTCCAACTCTATTTCTTGGAAGCTGTTTTTCACTGACTGTCAGTGACAGTTTAAGGAAGACACCATATTATCTCCCAGGCCCTACTGAAGTCACACTGGTTCCAACTGGTTTGAGTGTGCAACGTTTCTTACAGAATAACAGAGTAATTGGGCCAGCCCTGCAGGAAACAATATAAACACTTAAACTGAAAGCACCTCATGAAACAAAGAAAATTTTTTTAAAAAGAAAAATTTTCTTAAGGTATTTCATTTTGAAAAAAAATCAAAAACACAGGAGGAAAAATGCATATATTTATGCATTTCACAGATTTTTTTTTGCCTTTCTATGAGTGTTTCATAATATTTGTAGGTAACACTTCTGATAAAGCCTTATTTGCAATGTTTTTTCAACATGCAGACTTCCACAGTGTTGACCCAAGCAGTTATAATTTTAGGTTCAAATAATCACACGCAATGAGCAGAACAGCAACTGTCACACACACAGAGAACTTTATGTGCTTTCAGTGAGCACCAAGAGATTCAAGCCTTCCATTTGTACAGGGCTAAACCGACTTCTCCATCTTATTGTAGCACGTAGAAGCATTCTTGCAATTTGAAAAATACCTGTAATTTACAGTGCAGACCTCTCAATTAAATGACAGACACTTGTGTAAGATAGTGTCATAAGAGCACAGATGGGAAGGTGGCATATTCCTGGACAGGATTTCTCCTTCTGCCCCCAGGGGCCTGTGACAGAGCGCTCAGCAGCTCGCACACCCGCAGAGCAGCTCTGTCCCCGCCAAGTCCCCACCAGGACAGAGCGTTTCATGGGACTGTGACAGCAGCACAGCAGAGCGGGGAAGAGGAGACTACACCAGCAGATCACACGCTCAATACATTCATTTTGACATATCTGCAAAGAAGAACCACAGAAGTTTCCCTTCTAAAACAGTGATATAAAAAGGGCCAATCCCTTACATCAGAAATGCACACTCTAAAGTAGGCGCGCTACCTACTACACCCACTTTCAAATCTCCTAACCTGAACTCTCAAGAGTTCAACAGCCGTGAACACATTTTGTGCACAAACATCAGTGTTGCAATTTGTGGGTGTCAGTTCTTCTCAGCATGGCAACACGGCCAATTTGAAAAGGAAAAAAAACGGGCAAAAGTCTGATTTCCAACATCCCTAATTATAATTTAAGTACTAGTTTAAAACTAGACTCTCAAGTGCTAGTGGGACTGTGTTCAGACGTGCATTTCAGTACAAAAGGCTGAAACACCACCTAGTGCCTGAGATAAGAATTGCTGAAGTTCTTTTCAAATAAATTTCTCCTGTAAAGTGTGAAAATAACCACACGAAATATATCTAGCCTGATATTTTCACATTAAATCTTAATTTAATTTTGTTTTTTTAAGAAAAAAATTTGATACAAAACTGAAAAGAAGTATTCCGAATTTGGATTAGACACATTTACTTGAAACTTTCCATGTGCTTTCCATTTGCAAAGATTAATTCCATACACAGAACAAACACGTTCTAACTATTTTTTGCTTTCTTCACTAATTTTTACAAGATTATTCTATAATATGCTCTAACTTCTGCTAACACTGCCCAAAAGCTTTTGTCACATAATATTAGTACTTATTACATAAGCAAACAAAACCAAATTCTGCAAAATCTGCAATATCCAAATAATCAGGCATTTCACATCTACATATCAGACATAATTAATGCACAAAAACTCACTCCTTTGTATTGTCCTAAATAAAATATTACAAATTTGTCTAGCAGATGAAATTCTTGAAAACACATTTCACACACCACTGTAAATTCAGTAAAATAGAAGAGATTTATAAAGAAATTACATCTGCAGACATTTTAAAGCAAAAAAGTGTCATTTAATAAAAATATATAGTATTAAAATAATTTTAATAAGTATAGTTATAGATGGCCTAACACCAGCTTCTAAGAACAAAATGGAAATCTTACTTTATTTAAGATTAGATTAAAAGACACAATATATTTGATTACATATCAGCCTGAGTTTGATAGCTTAGATGCTACAATCTAAGAAATAATTGCACAAAATCTGCATCAGCCTTCAGAACATTACTTTGAATTGCAGGTGTACAGAGGTGCAGAATTGTACTGGAAAGCTTCCATAGGACAGCAAGGTTTATTATCATGGTTTTACCAGATCTCTTAGAGTTCATCTGCTTGGCAGAAGCACGTAATATATTAGCATTATATTAACTGTTGCTGCTGGAGTTCTTTAGAAAATTTCACTTGGTTTAAATATATATATATATATATATTTTGTCCTCGTATTTTATGTAAGAAACAATTCCTTAAACATTATACAAGGTAACAATAATACAGCACTGAAAGGAAGAGGGAGCAAAATGGAAAAGTAGGAAAACTCTTTGCTTGGGTCCAGAATCAAGGTTTACATCAAAGTTGACAATCATGTTTACTAACATACTAAAGTTAGTCCCTTTTTTTTTTTTTTTTTAATTTCACAGATGCAAAAGAACTTCATCACATCATGGAGCAGTGCAATGTTTGAAGCCATCCTGTACCAAGGAAGTTTTTTCGAGGAAAGAGTACTTTATCTCCCCATTAGTCAATGTGTTGAATTGGAATAGACACTGCCGAATCAGCATTGGCACTCAGTAACATGAGTCAGCTTCCTCTGTACAGCCATGGAAGTTATAATTATATAGCAAATCTATGCCTCTTTGCCTAATGTGGCCCTAGTAGAAGTAGTGCTCAATGGTATCTTCCTTACCTTCCTTACGATTCTATGATTCTACACTGATCTTTCCCCATTTTACCTATTTGAAATAAAACAGTGTTTCTAAAGAACTGTAAATTTAATCAGTGGGTGTTCTGGTTCTAGAACTGCAAGGGTCACTTTAAACATTGTCCCCCCAGAAAATGACATTGATTTGCTTTTCTGGTTATATGTTTGTTTCTGAATACATTAAAATCCCCCAAAGTTTTATGGAATCACAGAAACATCTACGTTGGAAAAGACCTTTAAGATCATCGAGTCCAACCATAAACCTAGCACTGCTGAGTCTACCACTAAACCATGTCCCTAAGCACCACATCTACCCATCTTTTAAATACCTCCAGGGATGGTGACACCACCACTTCCCTGGGCAGCCTGTTCCAGTGCTTGATAACCCCTTCAGTGAAGAAATTTTTCCTAATAGCCATCCTAAACCTCTCCTGGCACAACCTGAGACAGTTTCCTCTCGTCCTATCGTCTGTTACTTGGGAGAAGAGACCAACCCCCACCTCACTACAACCTCCTTTCAGGTGGTTGTAGAGAGTGATAAGGTCTCCCCTGAGCCTCCTTTTCTCCAGGCTAAACAACCCCAGTTGTTTCAGCCGCTCCTCATAAGATCTGTGCTCTAGACCCCTCACCAGCTTTGTTGCTCTTCTTTGGACACAGCACCTCACCTTGTAGTGAGTGGTCCAAAACTGAACACAACATTTGAGGTGGATTTTCCAGTAAAATACAACAGCACTATTAAATGTCTTCATCAGAAGTAAAACTTTTTAGTACTCTGCATATTATTTAGAGTTCAAAGCTCTTTGAATTAGAATAAAAGAGTTCTTGAAGTTAGCTAAAATGTAAAATCCTATTCATTTGGTTCTATACACCACCAAAAAAAAACGGTTCACGTTTGCTCTAAAAAACAATAATTCACTTTTTCTCCCCATCTGAAATTGGCATTCTTTCTTGAAGCCAAGAGTACTGATTTCCGTTATTGGCAAAGGAAAGTTTATATTCCTTTCTATGAGGTGCTTCCTTTAAAGTTTTTAATTTTGATATTTCTTTTTAATAAAAGCAACTGCCTATGACCACGTAAGACTTATACATAGCATATGCTATCAATAGCCAACATTCGTATTTCTGGAAAAGACAGAGACTTTTACAATGGCTGGAGTATTTAGGGCTCATCTATAGAGACATCATTCTAGAGGTTCAGGTCCAGATTACTGATGCATCTTTTCCAGTTACTAAGATCTATTTAAAGACACAAATCCATTATTTCAGAGTGAATGGAATAAATCCTACTTACTTTATGCTCATACATTGTAAACAGCAGAGTCTTGATATATTTTTAATGAAGCAGAAACTTTTCCAATTCATTTTACTGCTCTGACTGTACGGACAAGTCATCATCTTGTAAACATGAGGGCCCACCCATCATCCATTCTACCTTTTTTTTTTTCTTTTCCTGCTGTTTTCTTTCTGAGCTTCTATTGTTTTTTGAAACTTAATCATTTTTCTCTTTTCTTTTCCAGTGTCAATCCTACTTTGAGCAGGAGATTGGACTATATAAATCCCAGGTCACTCCCAAACCAAATGATGATTCTATGATCATTTGCAACTGCATTTTAGTAACTACTTTTCTACATAAAAATAAATCCAAATAACTGGTTTATGATCAACAGAACTACTCTGGATTTATTTGATTGTAACTGAGAAAAAAAGAAGTCCCTGCAGTGGTTACAGTACTGTGAAATGTACCTTGAAGATGGTTTTGTTGTTTATTTGATATCAGTCAATTTTACTGCTTCTCTTTTGAAGCAAAATGAATCTGCAAGATTTCATATCATCTAAAAAGAAATTAATAACATTCTTGCCATTGCATGGTAGTTTCTTCTGATATTGCACTATAGCAACGAGAGGTTAAATCTTAGTATTTATGCATTCAACTCTACCTTATTCATTCAACTCTACGTGTGGTATACCTTGACCCTTTGTGTCACACCGTTTCCTCCTGTGAAATTAATGCACTTTGTCAATGAAGTATACTACAGCAGCAAAGATAATCTCTTAATTTGTGACTGTTATGAGTTGATAAATATTACCTATTTATCAATATTTTCCTATGCCACTAGTATGTGCTATGACACTGACTTTCACTTTCATGCAAGTAATAAAGTTATAAATTTGACCAACTGCCAAAACTGGTATGTTTGTTGGTCCTATATCCGTAATGACACATGGATACCCCTCCCTAAAATTGTATTAAATACCACAAGGATTCCAATATCAGTTACTAAAAGTGGGAAAGCTTACAATACTAATATGAGACTAACATCTTTACATAACGGATGTGTGTATTTGCATGCAAAAATTCTGAATACTGAGCGGGTGACCATCCTACACGTTTGCTCTTGAGCTTGTGGTGAATGGATATATTATGTACGAAAAGTTATGATGGTCATGAACAACCAAGTCGGCAAAAAAATTAGTATATCCCTTTTTGTGCATGCATTTGATACAGTATATATTTACATGATTCTTTTAAGCTTAAGAGAAAAATATTATGTGACTACAATTTTGACAAGGTATGCTCACTCTTCTGTACTAACACTGTACTTATCATCCTAATGGGACAGTGTATCTCTCTTATATCTATTTTTTATTATCCTTAAGGCATACACTAGCAATTTTGTTCATATGTTTTTTAAAAACCAAGAGTACGCTCAGTGAATAACATATCTGACTAGGAAAACAGATTATTTATGTTCAAAAAATGTGACAAAGACCTCCACATGTGCAGTAGGACTAGAAACTGTTAGCTGGAACACTAATTTAGTATATAATTAGTAAATAATTAGTATAAACTAATAAGCCAGAGCATATCCTTCCTAAAGTATACTGTATGAAAAGGACTAGTTCCCATATAAAATAACTGATATTCTTCAAGACCTGTAAAGGCAATAATTTGCTTTTTTAATTATGGCACAGGCACAACTCAACAGCTTTTTTCATTATGGCACAGGCACAACTCAACACTGTCCAGTCCAAAGTGTTTCTTATCAACGCCAATGGAAATAGTGCATAATTCCTGCAGACTGCCATATTGACCATACGCAACTCTTTCATGAGCTTTCATGATTTCATGAAGAACTAGATGGTGTAAAGACTTCCAGTGAGGAAATGCTAATGTGAAACTGGGTGCGATCTGGACATGGTACACACCAGTGAGTGTTATATCCCAGCAAATGCAGCTGTGCTGCTTCCAAAACAGCATTTGTAAGCCCATACAGTACTCCCCAGGGCAATGAGGGCTGATTAAATAAGCGTGGTAGGTTTTGGCATGAAAGAGATCTGCCATAAGTGAACAAAATCTGCAACACAGTTCTACAGTCTTCCTTTAACCTTGGAAACAACTTGCGCAATTACGTAATATATTGAGAATGTACAGCTGACCAAGCTCCACCTTTACCAATGGTTCGGATTCGTAAGAATCTTAAGAAAGCCAGGTAACTGAGCTGTCATTTGCTGTCACTTTTCTCAGCAACTTTAAGCTCACTAAATAAGTGGCTAGAATGAGACCTCGTATATTGATTCCAGTTGCCTGCTGCTTCAGGCAACAGCATTTTTTTAATCAAATATATAATTTAATAAAGTTCCATCTTAAAATTAACTAGAAATAATGAGGCAAAAATCTGTCAAAATGCTTTTCCAAGTCCTACAGCTACAATGGAAAGAACACCTTTTAATTTCCGGTGCTCATTTATTCCAAGCTAGTTTATCGCTATTTATTCTTGTACCAGTGTTGTCATTAGTTTAAATAGCTCCTTTCTCTCCTCAGTGCTTGCTGACTGATGTTTTTATACAGACCAATCACACACCCTCTCTCCTTTCATTTTTTAAGACCAAATAGATTTCGCTCTTTCAGGCTGTGCCTATACTAGCAAGACATAACTGTGCCACAGGGCCAGGTGCTGACCCATGACTGCCTGTTAATTCTTATGCTTCCTGGCACAGTTCGGCCTTTGCTAACCAGCATCTCTCAGAGAATGCCAGCGCACAGTGTAGGGGAACAGCATGAAGCAAGAACTGCTCCTAATAAGCAGCTTGGACACAGTAACCCTGCTACGGAAAGCAGAATTCAGGATTCTTGAGCAGGACTGAGCCACACAGGAGTCCCTGGCTTGCAGTTCAGAGTAGAAATTCGTATTAGCCCTTAAATTCCTGATTTTAGACTTAGTGCTATTTAGTCTCACTCATTTTTACTACTGGAGTTCACAAGATCATCTGGTTCTTTATTATACAGCATCCCGTTGCTCCCCTGTCTTGATAAGTATCCAACTTTGTGTCACCAAAGTATTCAATTATGGCATTCTTGTTCTCTATGCCAAGGCCACTACTGAAAATATTAAAGATGTTCCTCAGTACTAATGCTTGAGGAACTCAGCTAGGAAGTTGCTTATAGCTTTCCCCTCTATTTCATTATTCAATTAATCCTCATTGTTTCAGTTTAACCAGGAATTTCTATGCAGTCTTGTATCATTTAATCTTCTGCAAAGAAGTTACAGTTAATTGTTACACTCTAATCCCTAGCCATCTCTGCACACAAACTAGTTCCTTGAACTCCTCAGTCCAACTGGTTTTGCCTCTATACTCCCTTAATTCCTAAAAAAAATTATTCTCTCTGTAGTTAGAGCAACTTTGCTAATGGATTAAATATTTGTGATGGAGGAAAGGCAGTTAAATTTTTGGTGGAAAAATACAAATAGGCAGTTATGGCTGGAGTAAGGTAATATAAATAGACATTAGTAGAATTACTAATTTTCCACAATTTTATAGCAAAGTGATTGACGCTAACAGTTTACAACACAAATCCAGGAAGTCTGAAAATATTAAGTTTTAATTAAGAAAATATTGTTACAACATTTCCTTATTTTCTTAAATATTTTTAAAAGAGTTAATTCAGGCAAAATAAGTACTGTGTTCCACCAGATTTGGCACACAATAGAAATCATCCAAATGACACTTCCAAGCTGTTTTATTTCATAAAGATTTTTACCCTTAAAGGCACTGGTAAAAAAATTCAAATATCTGACAATGATTTGATTTTGAGACTTTTATTGCCTGAAAGTCTCAATTAGATGTTATTTATACTAGTTTGTGTTCAAAGTTCTGTACTAATGTCACAGCTTCATTAAGGAACCAGCTAATAAAAATAACAAATGATCTACAGCACAGAGGTGCTGAGCATATTCATTAGTTAACACTTGTAAACTGCCTGAAGATGAATGGCACTAAATGTTCACAGGTTATTTAGTACTACAAGACACAATATCAACATCAATAAGAGGCCAAAAATGGAGAAAATGTGACAGGACCACAATAAGCCTGGGGTCTGTACGCAGATGGCATTAAATTGAAGTCAACAGAACTACACCACATACATCATCTGTGTCATTACTCATTACTGAAATTGTCTGAGAAAAATGAAAGATCCAACTGTAATGAAACGCAACAGAATGGTAATAGAAAAACTGGGATACTTATCATGCAGTTACTGTTGTACTGAATCCCACATAAACGTTCTTCAACTTAACATAACTTGCTGCCTAGGCTCTAAGAACGTAATCACAGCAGCACAGTGCAAAGCTCAGCCAAGAAAATAAGACATATAGAAGCATAGAACCATAGAATATCTCGAGGTGGAACGGACCCGTAAGGATCATCAAGTCCAACTCCCTGCTCCTCTCAGGACTACCTAACACTAAACCATATGGCTAAAAGCATTGTCCAGACACTCCTTGAACTCTGACACACTCAGTGTTGTGACCACCTCCCTGGAGAGCCTGTTCCAGTGATCAACCACCCTCTCAGTGAAGAACCTTTTCCTAATGTCCAGTCTAAAATTCCCCTGACGCAGCTTCATTCCTTTGTGTCCTATCACTGGTCACCAGAGAGAGATCAGCACCTCCCCCTCCGCTGCCCCCCTTGAGGAAGCTGGAGATTGCGATGAGGTCACACCTCAGCCTTCTCTTCTCCAAGCTGAACAAGCCAACTGACCTCAGCTACTCCTCATAAGTCTTGCCCTGGAGACCTTTAACCATCTTAGTCACTCTCCTCTGGACACATTCCTTCGTACATCGAGGTGCCCAAAACTGCAGACAGTACTTAAGATGGTGCAGTGTAGGGTGGGACAATCACCTCCCTCGACTTCCACAGCTGTGCTGTGCTATCCAGGCTAGAATCTACATTGAGTTACATGCTACAACAGCTACACATCTTATGCCTACATAAGATGCAGCCACAGTTAACCCTGACAGAATAGTAAGAAAATCTAAGATTAAAAAATATTTTACATGTATGCCAACATGTCAGTTTAATGAATTTCAAAATAGAACAGGGCAATAAGAGTAGAAAAGCAACAGACTTAGTGACACCTAACACGGTCAGGTATATATTACTTATCAATATGCTGAAGAGAACAACCGTACTTTACAAAAGGAAAAAGCAAGTTATGAACAATGAAATAAAGCTAATTCTTTTAATTCCAGTGTCAAATAAACCCCTTTGTTAGGAAACACATCTGGTTAATTGCCTACATTTCTACTTTATATAACTGACAACTCTCTATACTTGCATAATTATTTCTTCCTCTAAAATATCTACAAATTCCACATATACAAAGTCCTTCTGCTACTTCAGCAGCCTGTTGAGGTAGCTAGGTGAACGCTTCCCCTTCGCTGCGAGTACAAATTAGCAGGCCTTGAAAGTGTTATTAGTGAGAATTACTGCCTTCCCTAAAATAAGTACTGCTTCGCATTTCACTCAGATAATTGTATCTACCGTTTAATGACCACTTTCTGCTTTATTGTTCTTTTGCACCCTTCCCTCTTACAAGGAAAGAGAGATAGAAGGTGGTAAAACTCTTCACATACACATTATGTGTATGTGAACTGACAGTATAAAGCAGAACAATGCAAAGTCTCGTACCTTAAGTCATTCATGTCCTTCAAAACCCATAATATGAGAATACAGATGAAGTAAGAACAGGAAACAAGTCACAGACTAAGTGTCTTGAAGAACACCAATAACCAAATAGGCTAGTAAACTCTTTTCAAAAAAGCATCCACACTACAATTTCAGTTCGCAGCTAACAACGAGCAGACTTTTCAAAGAGTATTAACGAATTATAAAGATAATTTAGTCCTGACAAACTTTGCAGTAGGATTTGAAGTTCTCATCAGAATAAAAGGCTTTCTAGAAGTATGTCCTGGAAACTATGTCCGTGCCTTAGAAATTACATGCAGTTTGCCTAACAAAAAGCATGTAGTTTGTTAGGAAATCTTTTTACACAGGCTGTGCAGTTACTACCTTCCAGCCCACGGCTGGAAGCTCTTACCAACTTGTCCTGACAAACCAGCATATCTTACTATTGCCATCTCTATGTGGCTTCTGCTTGTCCCTTCATTTTTTCAGCGTACACTACAGACAATGTTGAGTGAAGCAAGCCAAGGTCTGTGGAGACACTGCGTGCAGCCTATATAAATGGGCTAGGTTAAAAGTTTGAGGCTTCAGAAAAAAAATGGTTAAACAGGCACTTTTGTTGAGATTAAATCCTGACACAATGGTTTCTTTATGAAAGAAATGTTTATATTCTCAGGATGGGAAGTTATATGTGTTTTCATTCCCAGTTCTGGACCAGACCTAACCCACATTTAACCACATTGAAAGTGAAGACAGCAGTCTATTTCTCTCTGATAAAGCCATCTCTTTCTTCCCTATTTGTTATGTGTAAGTCTGTAACTGGTGGCATGTTCTCCTTCAAATAATTGCCTTACACAGCAGACAGCTCATGTTTTATGGATTTAGGGAATGAACAAACCCTTACCTATGGTAAATATATGACATGCAGATTAGAACGTGCCATAAAGGACACGGTGTTATGTTACACTTTCCTAGAGTCGAATAAAAAGTAGAAATTGAAATCATCTGAAATACTGACTTGGCAATATCATAATAAAGTATTTCTGGCTCCCCCTAGTGGGCTTCAGTCGTCTATCAAGTTAGCAACGTTACAGCAGCACAGCAACAGTAACAGGCTTTGGAAAGTTGTAACAGAAACTTTGAAGTCTTTCCTCAATACTTTTGGCATTTCTGTAAACAACCCCTAAAGTTAGCAAGATTTCTTTAAAGGTTCCTGTTTCATTTTCTTTTTCTTTTCTTTTAGATTTCAGGTCTAGATACTTGAAAGGCTTAAAGGCCCTGGTCCAACAATTTATTGATCTAAGTATTTGAATAGTGTCCTGTCCCCGTCGTCCCCCTGCCCCACCTTGCTACGGTGTTCTCTGATAAAATTGTGCATGCTATAGTGTCAGCTTTTCTACAAACAGAACTAAGTTTAGGTAATTTAGGATTTCTTCAGATCTGTGAAGTACAAATTTTTACAGTGCAAATCCTTGAATCTTTCTGAATTTGCAAAGTCCCCCGTGTCAACAGTGAACATAAGCCACAGATCAAGATGCTTTAACTATTTTTATTCTTAGAACAGTTGTCTTGGTTTCACCTCTTTTTATTTTTCTTTTTTTTAAAAAAGATTTTTCCACCTCAATAGTATGCAGGTTCTCATTAAAATACCTGGTTCCACTCATTAAAGTGAACAAAAAAATTAAATATTTCCTTATATTTATGTTGCACAGCTCATACTATCAGAGCATGCGGTAGCACAAACTTTCAAGTTCCAAATCAGAACCAAGTGTTTTATGTTTCTGTAACTGACTAAAAATATACTTAAAGAATTTTAATTTTATTCCCTAATTTGAAAGCTCTTTCTCTTTTTTCCTTCATCTGACAGTACAAAGAAATCAAATGTTCGAAATCCCAATTTAAATGTCATAGAAGCAGTGACAAAGTTTTGTATAGCCTTTTATTTGGTTTTGGTCTTTGTTTTTACAATTAGTACACTAATTGTACTAATATGTTTAAATCAAAGTGGATGACAGATGATGAATATGCCAGTAAACTGCCTCCCGGTTTTATGTAATGGATGACCACAACTGAGTTTATGAAGATCAGCTTACCAGCATGTAATCTAGAACTGAATTTCCAGCCTGTTATTCAAAATACACTTATATAAGCTGACGGTATTTCAAAAGATTTTAAAAAAATGGTAAACTTTAAAAAAGAAATTCTGAAAGATTGAGCACTCCCCCCACTAAAAATAATGTTTGCAAAGGCAAAATTATTCCAGCTTCAATTAAACTGCCACAAAGCCATAACTCTCTCAAAGATTCCATGTGACTCAGATTTTCAAAAGAGGGAAGGAAAGCACTCTATCCGGAAAAAAAAAAAAAGACCAATATTAGTTAAGAGTGAAAGCAATAAAGCTACCAATAGACAACACAGAAGACTTGATTAAATACAAGAAAAGGGAGATGGTATTCTGTTTTTTCATGTATCTAATCTGAAAAACACGTTCCCGTGACACAGCTGATATACAATTTACAGCCTGCTGTATCCAACTGTGAGTCTGATTCAGCTAATACTAATGAACGATGGAAACTGTCCTCAGTTTTGAAGCAATATGATAGTACTTTTTCTTATATCTGATTCAGAATTATATGTTGCCTGAAAAGCGTTTGATGAATAACACTGGTTTTGAGAGAGCAACTCAGATTGCTAACCTCACTGTAGTAAATGCACACCTGCTCTGACTTCTGAAAGCAAACAGTATGTACACTTTCAACTTTTACACAAGGAACATCAAAACAACAAGAATACTGCACAGTTTCTTCTCCTGTATTCAGAGTAGGTTCCTGAACATTTCCAAATGCCTATCAGAAAAGACAAAAATTTTGGTTCAGAGAGAAATTGCTTCAAAAAATAAATTACAATAATAAAAAAAAAAATAGTGCAGTTATACTACAATCTAAAGAAATTAAAATAGCAGTTCTTCTGCCCCAAATCAGAATCTTCTATCTTTCTTTACAGGTCAGAAAATGATAAAATATTTGAATTAATGACTAGAGGAGCATATATTCGATACAGCTTTATGCATTTTTCTAAGTTTTTTACGATGCTTTTCTAAATTAGCTAGTCATTCTACTCAAAAAATGCAAGTCAATAAAACTAGCTACTTTCATCACTTTCATCACATTCAGATAATGGTCCTCACATGGACATAGCATTAAGTTCACAGTTCTGAAGGATGATTTCTTCAAATTATGGAAGTTCATAATACTAGAAGTATAGGCAAAAAAACCCACATTCATGCAATTTCACTGACTGTTACAGAAAAACAGGATGAAGATGAAATCAAACTTCAGTAATTTAAAGGATCCCTTGGGACCTGACTCAAAGTGATTGGAAAGGCAAATATTTTTATCTACTAAAGATTTATTTGCAGAATTTCTTGGGATCAGTTATGTCTTCACTCGTATTTGACAAGTTGATTTCCTATAAGCATATGGCACATAAGACAGGGGAAGAACTGCTCACATCAAAATTAGCATCACCATATATATATAACTATAACCAGAGTTTGAATGTGATCACACACCACTGCAAAGATGAAAGCCACAGGATGTACTGGTTTTGGCTGGGAGAGAGATAAATTTTTTCATAGTAGCTTACATGGGGCTATGTTTTGGATTTCTACTGAAAATAGTGCTGATAAGACACTGATGTTTTAGTTACTGCTGAGCAGTGCTTACACAGCATCAAGGCTTTTGCTCCTCAGACTGCCCCACCAGGGAGTAGGTTGGAGGTGTACAAGAAGTTGGGAGGGGACGCAACTGGGACAGCTAAATGCAACTGACCAAAGGGATATTTCATACCATGTGATGTTATGCTCAGCAATAAACTGGGGGGGAGGTTAGCAGGGTCTCACTGCTCAGGAACTGGCTGGGCATCTGTTGGTTGGTGGTAAGCAATTGTTTTCATTTGCATCACTTGTCTTTCTCGGGTTTTATTTTCGGGTTTTATTTGTTGTTTTGTTTTTTTTCTTTTCCTTACAATTTTATTTTTTATTATTATTTCTTTTTATTTATTAAAGTGTCTTTATCTCAACCCACAAGTTTGTTTCTCACTTTTACCCTTCTGATTCTCTCTCCATCCCACAAGGGTGGGGGAGTGAGTGAGCAGCTGTATGGTGATTAGCTGCTGGCCGGGGTTAAACCACAACACAGGACAACAAAGCTTCTATTCCACAGTAAAACTACTTGACATGAACTTACAATAGTAACAACTGAGGTCACTGCCTAAGTAGCATGTTTTCAGTGCTTTCCAATTAACTGTAGAAAATCTAGTAAATGGCAGGATATATGGGACGAGTCTCAGAAACCTGATTATACCCTCAGGCATTAAGAACACTAGCCACAGGTCCCTCACTGGACAGCCACAATTGTAAAGGCATAACAAAGATCTCATTGCAGAATTTTCAAATGATGAGGAGGAAGAACCCAACTTGCCCTTTTACATTTCATATGATATCATGAACTTTCTGAAAGACTGCTTTACAGTTTATTGCAACTAAATAGAAGCATATAACCAGATCTCAACCAAATTATTTTGGTATGCATGGAAATAGTTGTACTTCCACTTTGAGTAAAAAAGGGTGCCTTGCGTCTAATAGTTTCAAAAAACTATGCAAATTTCATCAGGGCTATCTAAAACCAAAATGTGTTTAAGTTCCATTAATGCCCCAAAGTCAATGTTGGATTCCTTCTCCAACAGTGCCAGGACTGCTGCTAATGAGGTAAGAAATGCTGGCTTTGGAGAGGCAATAAGAGAAAACTCACAGATTTATATGCAGCTCTTCTCCTTCTGGCCTGGAGACACACTCTTTTCAATTTAGCATCAGCTGTGAGAACTACTGCACGCTTGAGGGAAAAAGAGGAAAGAGCATGCATGTGTATTTACAATGTAAATTACAAATTTACAATATGGGAATATCATCTAGCTCTGTCTTTCCACATCAACAGATGTGAAGAAAACACTTTACTGGGTTAATCAGAGGCTTGAGAAATGTAAATCACTACAGCATCTCACCTACTGAGTGAGTATCACAGGGACAGGAACAAGGTAGCACATTGGGGCAGCGAGTTTGGATCAGTTGTGTCTTCACCATCCTTGAAGGAAGTAATGCTGTGTTTCTTGTGCTTACTAATTTCATCAGTACATCCAGACTGATGGTACTATTATTCTTGGTTGGCTCAGACACTGTATATTTTCAAATTAAATGCATATTTCTCCAGTTATCTTTTCTAAAATTTATTTATTTATGAACATTTTTTGACAAAGGTATCACAAAGATCTGATACAGTGACTGACCACAGAAGTTTTAAGAAACTTCTGATTTAAAATATCTTGCCAATAATTTTTGCAAGGCATCTTGCAGATAATTTCTGAAGGACATATGCTTCACAGATGTGCTCCACAGTTTACACACAGAGTGAAAACAATATGTTTATGTTAAGGCCTGGATCTTTATCATTAAAGAACCCAGTTAGTTCACAATCATCTTCATTCAGCATGTGACCTATGCTCTATAGGAGGCTTCACCTAACAGAACCCCATGCTGATCTGAATGGTAACCAGTAAATAAAAACATACCTATTTAAAAATCACTGAAAAGAAGGGCCATGTTGTACTAAAAAAGTTAACGTGTTTCACTTGCAAGAGGTTTTCCTTAAATAATCCCCAGATAATTTGTGCTGGTTGTATTCTACCAAGCATGAGAAGGAAAGATTAATAAATAACGTTAATAAAAACTAAAAGTTATAGGAAAAGGAAAAACCAAATAAGGCTTAGATTTGGTATTACTTCAAATCTAATTTTAAATTTGTGACACAACTACAATAGAACTATCAGAATCCTAGTCACAATACAAAAGGTATCTATGGTATTTTATTAAGCTTTTCGCACAATAAAATTATAGAAGTCTAATGTTGCAGGCTCTTAGCTATTCTATTTTAAAGTCTTTTATAAATAGTCAGTTAAGATAAATAAATGAAGCAGCTATAAAACAAAAATAATCATATTAATGTAGAAAGAGTTGAGAAAAATAGATTGCCACAAAAAAATCTCTTTACAACATGGTTCATAATAATAAAGTATTTTCTCTTGAATAAAAAAAAAAAACTTTTTTAGACATTTTTAATGAGCACTTGAGACTGGTGTCTGGTTCCGTAGGCTAAATTGTCAGCCAGTTTTCATTCTGCTATGAAATAAATATGTGAATGACAATGCAAAAAATTATGTTCTTCCCAAATGACTGAGGCCAGACATCCACCATAGTGAAAGTTTTCTTTGGTCTCTCCCAATGATGTCCATGACAAAGAGAAAACAAAACCAGGATTAGATAAAACTAAAAAAAATAATTTAAAGCAGATTAACAGATACATATGAATTTCCCTCCCATGTACAAAGCAAAACAAATTTGTTAAAAAAATATGTATCATCATCACAGTGTTACAGTTTAAAAATTAACTAATCCTGAATGCCAACAGACAATTAGACAATTGTACACATGGGGAAAAAAAAGCATTTGAGCCCTATCTTCAATGTAGAGGTAAAAGTATTCTAATGTCTTGGAAAGGTACCATACATTCCCTGCCTAGAACAGTAAGAAATCCAAATCGTTAACAACAATAAATATCACCTTTCATAATCACATGACCAAGTATCTGAGAGCAGGAACACCTTAATTAACCAGGTCATGACTCTGAAGTTATGTAGCAATTACACTGAAACTGAAAGATGAACAGGTTAAATGAACACTAGTGATTAACAATGCCCAAGAAGTTTAAACATTTAAAGATAAAGGTGTACCTGTATACATAGTAAACTAAATGACTAAGATTCTAACTTCAGTTAATAAAGATATAGCTATGGTTCTATCAGTATAAAAACACTCTAGAGATTTATTTTGTGAAAGCATATTATGCCCAACATCAAACAGAACTCCTGTCAATTTTTCTATATCTTTTGTTTAAAAAGCATAGTTATTTTATTTCTTGCAGATCTAAAATGATAAGAAGGACTTATGAAATACATGAAACTAATTCTCAAAAAACTACAAACATTAGTACACATCAATTGACTGAAATTGAATTAGCTACCTGAAATCCAGGCTTTTCCGTAGATCTCCTTGATGCTGAACGAAGGCATCTTTATAATAATTCAAACCAAGGAGTTTTTAATTTTCAAATACCCTCCCATTTACACTTCATAGATGACATCTCATTTAAACACAGTATTTTTCACATTTATTTAAATTTCTCCATGAGTGCACTGAAGTCCAATATCTGCTGAAGTTGTCTACATAAAGTCATTCATACTATGCTGAATAACTGTCTTGTTTGTGCATCCAATATTTGATATAGTCACCACAGAAATTCCTTTTTTCACACAACAGATCTAAACAGCAAACAGACAGTATTAATCCAGGTGCAAGGCCTTTTTCATTTAATTCCTCAACCTATCAATAAACTGTTCCTTGAAGATGCTATCTAAATAAAGCTCTAAGTAAACTGTTGAGGGGAAAAAAAACCAAACAACCACCACCTTGAGAGGTTTGCTGCTTTACTCTATTACTAGCAATGTCTTCATTATTTATATATATAGGCACTGGTTTCCAGCCACTGAAGCTGAATCTAGATAATTAAATATTTATACCATCCCCTGCTGTGCCATAATGTCTAACTGTGTCCAAAGAGTCCTAGGTGTGCTGTTACACACCTGGGACTCAAACAAGGAATGTGCTGAGCTACCTTTGATAAAGGTCTACACCTGGAACTTAATAGCACATGATATGGTTTCTGAATATTGCAACAGGTGGCAAATATAACTTACTGCTCAAGAGCTGTTTCATCTTCTGGTTCCATAATCGCAAATAGCTTTATTAATTTGAGCAAAAAAATGAAAGCGAAAATTTGTTGATGTGATAAAGTATATACTGTTATTACACTGTTTCCATACACATTTTAAGAGAAGATTATTTTAGGATAGCTTGAAGAAGAAATTAAAGGGAAAATTGATCTATTTTGCACAATTTGAAATTAAAAGATAAATTTCTAGTGCTAGATAGGAGAAATTAATATAAAAAAATATTTGGCAAAATGAAAGCCAGCCCCTCTAATTCCACAAGGCTCTCTCTAAATCAACTCTAATGCTTTTTGGAAATTCAGTACCATTTAAAAGCAAACCAATTACTTCTAATTTCTGTACTACAAAATTACAACACCATGGTGTAGAGCACAAGACAAGGTTTATAGGAGGAACCAGTAACTTTTACACTGACTGTTGCAGGTGAAAAATATGCAAGGTTTTGGGTACATAAACCCTTCCCCATCTAATATAGAAGTACATATATGACTGCAAAAAGATTTTCAGACTTACTCTTCTAGTTTGTTCTTAAGCAAGAAACGTATCTGAATGTGTTCTTCAAGCATAGATCTTGCTAACAAAAGCAAAGAATTACTACACAGATATATAAAAACCCATGTAGTCGTTAGATTGAACGAGTTAAGACCATTCTGAAGCTCCATCATGTCAAGAAGTTGTTTCATTTTTATTTTCCAATGAACTTTCAAATACAAAGGAAGCTGGAAAAAGGGACTGGCAGTTCCTAGGACCACATCCCCCTTTCCTTGAACATTGTGGAGGGTATGCCATTGATCTGTGCACGAGGAAATAGGCAAAAGGGCATTGTGGTGAAAGAAAAAAAAAAAGAATAAAAAAAAAAATAAGAGCAGAAGTTAATACAAAGTCAGTCTATAATGTAGCGTAATCTCCCTGTTCCTTGGCTGTGATGGCCAACACAGAGTGTATCTTACTACGACAGTAAGGTCATCAAAAGTTAACAACACATGGGAGAAGATCTAATTTAGGGAAAACATTTGTATGCCAATTTAACCATCAGTATGATGCATTTACTATGTGTGGTCTTCATCAGGATTTCAGATTTCAAGATTAAATCTGCAACTTTAATAAGACGCATGCATACTGAATACATTCTATTACATGTCACATTCTGATAGTCTTGAAAATAGTGAAAAAGGAAAGCTAGGTAACATATTTCTAAGTAGAGAACATGATCTGACGGCAAATCAGAGAAATTTTGACAGAGAGAAAAGAAGCAACTTAAGTAAAATGGGCTCTCTGTAAATGTAAATATTATGTTTTGCAATCCAACTCCATGAGACAGAAGAACTGTGGGCTTTCAGTGCCATGTTCATTAAAAGCACCTTCTGCTACTGGAGGTGCATGCTGTAGTGATGAAGGAAACAAGAGTGAGCTCTGAACACAGTAAGATAAAGGAGAGCCGCTTAGACAAATGGATACATGAGAAACAGGATCAGAGAACAGCCTAGGACAAGTGGCCCAAGACAGGAAGGTCTAAGTTGCCAACTCTCCGAATTACTTTTAGAGATCCCAATCTGAAAGACAATACTCAAGAGCTGATGAAAATCATTAAGCTTCCTGCAGCAGAGAGATATCTCAGAAAACGATCCTAAATAATAGCTAGTACAGGAGGCTTTTGGCAGAGGTAAGTCTAGGAAGTATTGTGTTGGTTTTGTGAGTCTCTTTATAAAAAAGTTTTATTCCAAATTTCAGTAATCTGGAAATTAACATATTTAAAAAAAAAAAAACAAACAAACAAAAAACCAAACATATCCTTTAGAGCATATATAGGCATTGAAAAGCTTGATGAGACACAGAGTGTGTTTCCTCATAAGACACAAAGTCAGCCTCCTCAGTCAAGTGTCAAGAACAGGGTAAGAGTTTAACCAGATATTTTCCAATAGCAAGGAGGCAGCAGTAGGAGGAGCAACCTATGGTTTCTCCAAATACTTGTCACATTTGTGTAATTCCAGGTGAGAAAGTTGTAGGGCACTGTGGAAGTACAGACCTGCAACGCAGATAGTTTAGAAACAATAGGATTCTTGGCAGGGCCCAGGACCTGTTCAGAAAGGCAGAAGTAAAATGAGAAAAACCTTCTCTCTTGTTTAACAGTGAAATATCCACAAAATGACAGGAAGCATTCTCACCACCACCTTGGTCTCTCCTGACTGGAATAATAATATTCATAACTCTGGAACACGGTGAAGGAAAACTGGGGAATAGGAAGTTTTAACTGCAGTAAGAGAAAGGGAGGGAGAATAATGCGCTATGGTAATTGCTTTTCAACTTTTCAAATGTAATTTTATATAGAATTGTTTTATGAGACTAATTTGCTAAAAATAACTGTCATTGTCTGAACTCTGTCTAGGAATCTCAAAAATTGTTGAACTTTGATTAAATGATTAAAGTTCAACTAAAACTCCAAAATCAGACAAGTTATTAGGGAAATTAACCTACGAAACTATTCAGTAAATACATTCAGTTCTGAATTTGCTTAGAAGAGTCTTTGAGATGACTTTATAAAAAAAAAAATCTGCAGGTTCTTAAGATTAGTGAAGGCTGAAGACTTGATTTTTAAAGAGAAGCTATTTGTCTCTGTCTTAACTATTTTGAAATGCATAACATTACAAAGGTAGAAGACTTACTTCAAAGAAAGCGTCAAATGTTTTATCCACTTGCACAGGAAATAAAGACAGAACAAAGAGGAAGCTCTCTAGCATCGCTCTTTGAGTTTATCTTTTACAGAATTATAAACAGTTCTGTTGAAGGCTTTGATTTACCTGTAGCAGTTTAAAACAGTTTCCCTAAAAACAACTTCCTGAGCCCAGTAATGGAGATGAAAAAAACAGAGAAAGCATCAGAACTTCTGAGGGCCAGGTCACTGAATTGACATTTCATGTCACTTTAAAACTTGTCACTTGAAAATGAACACTTGAAAAACATGAATCGATGTATCTAAACCTGAAATGTCCACAACTAAACACTGTACACGGATTTTTTCAAAGTTTTTAAAAGCCAGATCATGACCAGCAAGAGAAGTGTTCAACTGATTCTGCAGAAATACAGCTATGAAAGAAAATCTACTCTTCCAGTTTGAGTTACACGTCTGTGTTAGAACTTGTGAGATTAATACCAAACAGTTCAGAATCTTTACACTTCCTCTGATGGACTCCAGATCAGGTTTCATGACATCAGGGCTTTCTCAGGAAACTATTCCACCTAGCACTGAATGAAGGGGATGCAAGAAAATTAAGAAGACCCCACCTGGAATATTGCATCCAGCTCAGGAGTTCCCAGCATAAGAAGGACACAGACCTGTTGGAGCGAGTCCAGAGGAGGGCAACAAAGATGATCAGAGGGCTGGAGCACCTACCCTATGAGGGCAGGCTAAGAGAGTTGGGCTTGTTCAGCCTGGAGTAGAGAATACTCCGGGGAGACCTGCTAGCAGCCTTCCAGTATCTGAAGGGGGCCTACAAGAAGGCTGGAGAGGGACTTTTTACAAGGGCACGTAATGATAGGACAAGGGGTAATAGTTTCAAACTGGAAGAGGGGAGATTTAGACTAGAAATTAGGAAGAAATTTTTCACTCTGAGGGTGGTGAGGTACTGGAACAGGTTGCCCAGAGAAGTTGTGGAGGCCCCATCCCTGGAAGTGTTCCAAGGCCAACCTGGTCTAGTGGAAGGTGTCCCCACCCATGGCAGGGGGGTTGGAACCAGATGATCTTTAAGGTCCCTTCCAACTCTAACCATTCTATGATTCTATGAAGAAGACTTCCTCTCACTAGCAGGAACATAAAGGAATCACGGTTTCTCTGAAGTCCCTTTTCTCCTTCAGCTTTTAAAAAACATGTTTTCTCTGTATCATAAACACACATATACATAATCTTTTTGTTTCAGTTGACTCTGGTTTTATGAGAGACAATCAATAACTGCATCCTAACTTCTGGGATGGGGGAGGGGGGGGACGGGGACACCACATTTCACTAATCAGCAACAGGCATTGCCTAATCCAGAAAGAGAGTCTTCCTCTCTTTCAGACAGAGCAGCACTGACCTAAACAACATTTGTTGCAAATAATGTTTCCATGTAATTTAATGAAGTTGCACCTAACTTGAGCCAAAAAACTGGTCTTTTTATCTCTGTACTTGAGACAGTTATGAAGCAAAGAATAAGAAACAAACACTCAAAAAACAAAACATGAATCAATGTATCTAAACCTCAAATGTCCATAACTAAACACTGTACAGGGATTTTATCAAAGTTTTAAAAAGCCAGATCACATCCAGCAGGTGAAGGAAGCTAAATCAGAAGGAACCACGTTGTCTCCTGACAACCGTTTTCAAAAAATTTCCTATACTAGGTTGCGTAGTTATTTGTTTTCTCCAGAAATATCAGCGATTACTTTAAAGGCACTGCCTCCAAGAAAAGGTATGTAGTATATCATTTCATTTAAATTGAGGAAAACATTCAGTGAAAATGAAAATATTCTACTATTTCTTCATTTCCTACTATTTGCAATGAAGATACGTTTTTTACACAAACTATATTGCACTTCTCAGTTCTTCATCTTTTTAATCACACCTTCCATGATTTTAAATGATACAGACATACAATTTCACTATTCTAGCTAATGGCGTTGCTCATTTTAATAAAGTTATTTGGTTAGGAATATAATTGTCAAAATCTAGGTAAAAGGAAGATGATCCTGTGAATCTTTATTTTTTTTAAAATAAACTTCATTTCAATCAGCTTTAATTGACTCTGGTTTCTCAAAGAGCATTCTGCTATCTCATAGTCACATTTTGATTAGTGACACATTTGAATAGTGACACAAATGCAAGAAATCCTTTAAAATGCACCTTTGTTATTTGAAGAAAAAAAAATACAGAAGATGTAAATAATTCACTAATCACACTATTTTTCAATTCAAAAAGTCAATTGTTTCCTTCTCAGAGATGGTCTTATTCTTTTATAACTTAACATAAATTATTCCTTTCTGGCACATTTGGGTCTCCATTTTGCAAAAGTACTTCTTTATATACTGTGATACCAGAGTAATGAAGGACTGGGATGTTCATTAGTCATTCCCACATTCTGTGTGGAAAATGGCACAGTGAGCATTATACTCCAAAGTGGTATTAGTATGTAACATAAGTTCCCTTCCATGCATGTTTAATGGTACACCTACAACACTAAAACACAGTCAGAATTCATGTCGAACTCCACTTCCCACCCCCCTAAATAGCAGCAGCACACTGGTGTATGATTGTCCCAATCATTCAACACCATGTACTATCCTACATTTTCCTCACAATCTTAACCTTTATCAAAAGATATGACGAGATTTCTACAAGGGGACATACTGAAATGTCTTTCTACTCTCTAACTCCTCGCAGACCTGATGCTTTGAATACACCTCATTTTCCAAATCCATGTTGTTTAATTTGGTCAGTATACCATCAACAGTCACCAAGTATCTATAGCTTTATCTAGGAACACTCTAGATTGAATTTGCCATTCTGTGGTTACAAAATACAGAATACGCTTCTTAAGAAATACTGGAATTCACACCTTCTCTGATATGCCAACACTGGAAAATGAAGGATAACCAGTAATATTAAGGATTCTGTAAGTGGGTTAACCTAGTCGTAAATGCTGTATCACATGAAATTTAAAAATCCTTTTTACATTTAAGTACTTGTTTTGAGGGTATCTGCATACAATGCACCAGGGTTTTTAACCTTACTGTTAGCACTAAAATAGCAAGATGAATACCACTGCTGCCCCTACTTCACAATGTTTGTAGTGGAGAAAAATTTGACCTAAAATACTTCTTGTTCTTTCTGCCTTCATAATTTCTAAAACATCTATTACGAATTAGCAGAAACAGATATTACCTAGAGCAACTTGAGGTGCCATTATTTATGGAAAAATCTGACTCATTGATTAGCTAGAGAAATTCCTGTCCCTTCCCTCCTTAGCACGTGCACATGGTAAAACTAGATAATCATACAACCTCATTACTGCATCCTCCCTCACTCTTTTTTTTTTTAAATTTTCCAAGCGAGTTTGACACTGCTGCAATATAGATGAGTACCTCACAGACATCAGTTGTTGGATTGACTGTGGGAATACTGTTAGCATGCATCCATTACACACAAGATTATACTGAAAGGGTAAATTCTTAAAGGAGAACATTGTTCCTTTCATTTGTCTACCTTTTGTCCTCTGTAGCTACCTCTGTATTCTAGAAACTGGTGTTACTTCACAGCTTCTATCAGTTCACAGCCTTTTAATTTTGAAAAACTCTAATGATGCAGGTCAAAAGAAATCTATGTAACCCTCAAACAGACTGGAGGACCAGTACATGGCCCACCACAAAGATCACTTGCCCGCTAGTAAAAATATATCCTAAATGTATGAAGCACTGGTCAATGTGAGCCTTGACACTGCAATCAGTAAGAAAAAAATTACATTTATTGTAGAAATGCTTTTGCTGCGTATACATTCACTAGATGCATATGAACGCAAAAGAATTCCTTTAGTCCATCTAATATAGGAAATCACTTGACAAACACTACAGGACAAGTTGCTTTTGCAATTACAATTCTTTAGAACACACTAGAGATTTTAATGGAAGAGCGGATTTATACTAGTTCAGGTAGTTTTCTCAATTTCACATTTAATTTGGTAAAATATTGAAACATATCCAGGCTTATTCTCAAATTTCGCTTTATACTACCTTTACTAAACATAGTTAAAATAAAATCAGAGTAAAATATTTATTGTAGGTGTAATATTAGCAAGACAAACACAGTGTCAGTGACATGCATAACGTCTAACATTATTTCAACATTATGCTCAATACAATATGTGCACTGCGTTTTAGGAATGCCACATACCATTTAATTTAGAAAATAATTTATATATTAATAAATAATTCTATGACACTGCTGGCATATTCCTAAATGTATAAATACATTTTCTTAATGTTTACTGGTATCAAATTGTATTGTCATTAAAAAATCAAAACTGAACTACCAAGCTAAAAAAAAGTTACAAGCTACAATCTTAAGTGCATACATATCAATGATATGAACATCACTACCACCGGGTGCAAAAAATATTTTAATAACTTTATGCCACTGGTAAAATTCATTTGTAATTTTATAAGAGAAACACCTATGAGGCAATTACCTGTTTATTTTTTTTTAAACTGTGCACATATCATATTGCAAAACTGAAGGAAAAGTAGGGGCATGCTCACAAAAGCTGCAAACAGAGAGGAAGACCATGCATAATGTTCACAACAACTCACAGATTATTAGTAAGTTATCTGAAAAACAGGTAAGCCTCTCAAGCCAAACATTGCTTTCACTTCAATGACAGTAACTCCCCTTGCCTTCAGCAGGAATTACACCTGTGCAAATGAAAGCAAATGTAGGCCAGGAAGTAAGTCTACCCATAAAAGAAAAGAACTTTAGACAGAAAAAAGGCTCTAACCACTTTGTCCTCCTGGAGTTCATATCCACGAAAGCAAGAAAGAAAGGACAGAAAAAACACAAAGAAGGAAAGAGTCACTTTCATTTTGAAAGCAAGCAGTAGTAGTCGTTAGTAAAATAAACAAACAAATTTCAAAGGAATTAATATATGTTTTTCTCATTTTCCCTAGCGGTGAAGAAGATCTAGTGAAAAATATGTCATTTTAATAATGTTCCTAATCTTTTCATGGGTGAAATTGAGATGATTTTATATATTTTTCTACAAAAAAAACCTGCACAAAGGAAATGATTTTCATAAAAATAATTTGGGAGTCATGTCCTAATTACCTTAATAAAACAAATGGGGCATCTCATAAAAAGGATGCAGAATTTAGCTCTACATGCCTTGGACCCCAGTATTGCAAATGATTAACATGCATCAACCCTTTGCACTTGCAAAGAGCCCGGTGAAATGAAGAATGTTTGTTTACTACGGCCAGATATAGGGTATGCATAATGGCATAACTGCATGTTAGTCACTCAACAGACCTTTAAAATACTAGAGTTTAAAAGCATAAGGAGACAGAGATTGTCACAAGTCTTTACTGCATGTCATGTCAGATTTTTATACTTTCTTTTTCATACCCATAAATATTAAATGCAAACATTCCCATTGATTATTATTTTCCTTGAAGGAATTGTCTTTTTAGCTGCCTAAAACTGTAGATGGAATAATAATTTAGTAAATAAAAATATTCAAAATGCTTTCAATCAAAACTATTTCCCATTTTTGTGAATGATGAATAATGATTTTTTTCTGGTACCTTCATTTCACATGCCAACTCACAGACTAAATGTAGGCATGCAATTAAGCACTTAGCCATGTCGGTAATACAAGTGCTCACCAAGAAAGGGTGACAACTCTTTTTATTGCTTTGTTGTTCAGATACCTATATGACATGTAACTTTGTGCTCCTGTGCTCTTACAGACATTTTAGGGTTCCCCCCAATACTAGAGATACAAACAAACAGGAGAGAATACAACAGAGGCCAACCAAAGCAGTGAGGGCACTAGAGCACACAATATACACGGAGAAGCTGAGGGAGATAGGCTTGTTTAGCCAAAAGAAGGCTGGGGTGGGGAAGGGTGCGGGAAGAGGGGAACTACTCGCGTTCCTCAACTACTTAAAGGTGAGCTACAGGGAAGACAAAGGCAGAATTTTCTTGAAGATGCACAGCTAATGGACAAAATGCAACAATCAAGGGATTGGATTAGATATAAGAAAAAAACAAAATCACAAGAGTGCTTAAGCACTGAAAGAGGTTGCCCAAAAAGGTTACGGATTCTCCATCCTTGGAGTTTTTTACGACTCAGTTGGACAAGACCCTGAAAACCTGGTTTAACTTTGAAGTTAATCCTGATTGGAGCAGGAGATTGGTCTAGATAAGCTCCATAGGTCCCATCTGACCCAACTAATTCTATAATCCTATGTACAATGGTAAAAGATTAAAGTATTTTCAAAGATGCTACAGGTTTCAGTGGCATTCTCAGTTATACAAATAGGAAATATCATTGAAAGCTATCTAAATCACAGGACTTCTAAGTATTATCACTCTGTGTGCAAAGACAGATTTAGCTGCACAGCATCAGGTGCTCTGCTGCTTTCCTAGCAGGGATTCCTGTCCCACTGCAATAAGAGTGGCAGTAGTTGCTCATAGACATTTTGAATGGTAACACCTAGTGCCTCGATTTCGCTTCCTCACCTCTGAAGAAATATACTCTACTATGCTAGAGGAGCATAATCCATAAGCAGGGGATTTTAGCACAGAGGCTAAACATTTTTTTAAATTGTAAATGCCCTATTAGGTTGCTTTCTCAGTGAATGTCTCACAGCTGCAGGAAGGGGTAAGTAACAGCAAAGAAGAGCAACTAAGTCAGAATAGTCCACCTCCCCACTTTAAGGATGCGGACAGCAATTAAAAATAAAATTCTAAAACAAAAAAAAACCTTGATAAAATTAAATAAACTCCAACAAGACATAGTAGGTAAAATAGCACATGACAAAGATAAAGATTTTAAATACATTAAACTGAAGAAAAAAGTAAAGGTAGCAGGTTTCACAAACAAATGGGAAACAGACACAGTGATATTTCAAACTAGAAAATAGGAACATCTTTAAAACAATCAATAATGAATGAAAAATATAAATATTAAGTAGAATAGGTTACAACTTATACAATGTTTTACAAGGGGCAAGATCCTTAAGAAAAAAGATTTTGAGATGAAACGTATCTTTATTATTTCATTTTTTTATCATATAGCTTAGCTTACTATTCTACCTGTCCAGGCTGACTATTCTTTAGAGCAGAATTGACCATTTCTAGCACTGTCCTTAATGCCTTAATAACTTTTAATGTCTTCAGCTTACCTTCTTTTTTTCATATTTTGCACTGCACCACTATCCCTGAAATTTTAAAACAGACTATAAGCAAGGCCCATAATATTTCAAGAAAATGCTTAGAAGTTGTGCTATTTCCTTACAATTTTCACTACACAAAACCCATAATTTGGTCATTTGATGACAAGTAGTATTATGTGTAGTATCCTCCTCAAAGATACACATTGAAGCATGAAACAAAAGGCAACAAATACAAGTTGGAACATGGGAAATTCAGACTACATACATATAAGGAAATTTTTATTCTATTTTTTATTCATGAGTGGTCAATCACTGGAACAGGTTGCTCAGAGTGGTTGCTGAACCTCCATCCTTGAAGATTCAAACTTAACTGGGCAAGGCCCTCTGAAAACTCATGTAATTTAACATTCTTTGAGCAAGAAGTTGGATGAGATGCCCTCCAGAGGTCCTTTCCAACCTAACTATTCTATGACACTTTTTTCTCACTCAACCTTTTGAAATAACTTTCTCCTACATACACCTACATGTACTTCAACATTCTGTTTTGTCATTCATATGGATTTTTTTCCCCAATTTTATCTATATTCCAAAAACAATGACTAATATAATTATCCGTTGTCCTGACTACTTTTATGCTGTTCTAACATAGCATTCCAGTCTAACCAAATCATAAGTGATAATTATATATAGAAAATATTACCTATTAATTATTCTAATAGTCTTCTGCAAACACACAGATGATCTGTACGTCTTCATATTATGAATTATGTTATAATCTATTTTTTTCACTCAGTGGTTCTCATCTAAGATACAAGGATTTTTTAAACACTTATGAGGAGTAAAACCATACTACACAAGAAGAAATGTAAATTCATACAAGAAAAGCAAATTCAGATGACAACATAATGGAGTATACATGCAAACCAATAATAGACATGACTCAGAAATAAAAAATTTAAAACACAGGACAAACTCTTACTACACCACTGATACATATTTTAGAGAGGACAGTTTAAGAGTTTTGAGACAGTTTTTCTTATACCTACTCCTGTGCCATGAGGTTCTAGTGTTAGAAACTATTGGCTAATAAATATTGATCTGGCAATACTCTTCTGTTCCATCGCTGTCTCATTTTGCCAAATCTTAATTTGGGTTCAAATCAAGAGTTTCCAAAACTTAAAGCTAACTTTAATCACAGAAAAGATAAAATACATACTAAATGCATCCTAAGATCATTAGCAAGAACATACCAACTCGCATTTCCTGAACGCTCGGCCTATATTACTGGAAGTCATGGCTAATCAGTAATTCTCATGTCTCAGCGATATTATCTCACTTTCTGTTAGCTCAAATGATATCCCAAAGCACAAGCACCACTTAGACAGCAATTAAAATAATATATATACACATATTTATAAACTACATATTAAAAGAAGATGAAATATTTTTCTCAGAAACTGGTGGCATAATGAAGAGTGTCAAACACTTCACCATATAAGTGTAAGCCTTCTAACACAAAGCAGTAATTCCAAAAATTGGTGGCTTTGAAAAGGCAGTTAAGGCTCCAAATCCTGTCATTCACACTGTGATCATACCAGTAATGAAGACTTGGTTCACACAATCCACCTATGTTGAATGACCTCCAGGATAAAGAGTCTCTTTTCAGAAACAGGCTATGAAATATAAAGCTAAGTGAAGTTCAAGACAAGTCATCATGCTTTACTAGACACCTAAGACTACCTCCAGCTTCTCAGCTGCCTCCCCCACATTGCGGACAGTATTCAATTCAGTTCTCAAAGAACTGATGTTAAAAAACAACAAATCAGTCAGACTTTGGTGGTACTTGTTCTGTTCCACGTGAAAATGCAAGTATATTTTAATATCAATTTTATGGGGAAAGGCCTTAACTCCATGAATATTCCGACACACAGAAATGTTAGCAAAATGACTGGAATTCCATCCCATACTCAAAATAAACCTAGAATGAGTCAATATCTACTCCTCATCCTTTCTAAAAAATATCTGTTAGAAGGCTAATCTGGCATCTGACTGTGTGAACCAAAGCCACACTTCAAGACAGTATTTTTTTTTTCACCTTAACTGCCTAAAATTATCAGTTTGTCTAAAATTATCAGTTCTTCATTGTGTCAGGATCATAACAACCTCTAAGGTTTTTGAAAGCTTTGAAATAGAATGAAGAGTTCAAACATGCCTAGCCTCTGTTGAAATTGAGGCCATCATCTGCTGTTTAATGAGATTCAAAACAGCTACCAAATGAAAAGTTTCAAATACTTAACATTAAAAACAGAAATAATTTGCGCAGTTATCATTTGAAGGAAATGATCATATCCACACAATTTGTATCAAAATCACTGGTTTCTTCTGAAGAATCAAGAGAACCTGAGGTTTCAATACAGAAACACAGATTCTGAATATTATTTCTTCTAGGCATCAGTTTGAAAGAAAAGGTTACAGGCTGGAAAGGAGCAACATCTCCTCACTCAAAATGATTTTTGTGGCAAGGCTTTTACTTTTAGTATTAAATGCAGCAATTTGCAGAAGTGTTTTGCTGGGACAGTGAACTTCTTCTATACTGTCCATGCACAAGCAGGACCAGCAGCTTCACCAGGGCCAGGAGCAGGGTACAAAGGGTGACATGAGACAAGCCATGCCCCTACCTACAGGGTTGTGTCCCACAGCATGCATGCAAGGGGAGCAGGGTAGGGCCCAGAACTGTAACTAGGGTCAGCAAAGAATCCAGGTCCCCAACGGGTCCATGGTCATGAGGCAAAAACATACCTGGTTTAGAGAAATCCTTTCCTCAAATTTGTAATGTCACATGTCTTTTCTAGAGAAATGCAGAATCAAACCATGTCTCCTAAGGAGCTACTTACTTGTATGTAATAGGAAATTATTGAATTTATCCCAAATCCTAGTGACTTAGAAATCCTGATTGTGACAGACAAATTCTTTGGTGCTTGCCGATTGTTAACAGAACAAAATGGATTACACATTAGCACAAGCATGCTAAAATTTTGGTTTGTGACTCCATATGGATGGTCACACTGCAAGTCCTGCAGTTAAAATCATTCAACAAGGAGAACTTGATGGTTTTCTGAAAATCAAACATAGCCCCAGAGAAATAATCAGAATGTAAAGCTTTCACAGAACCGGAGGGAGCTGAGAGAAGTTCTTTTCTTATACCTTATGTGTTTCACACACAATTGCTGGCTCCTATAAAACATCTAAAAATCTCTTACTTTTGATGTTCAAAGACAAAGAGATAAGGATGTTTCAGTGGCTACAAGTGATAGCAGGCTGCCAAACACCACAAAAGAAGGTATTCGGCATGCGTCAAATTAAGTTTTCAGACAAGTATTGTTTTTTTCCTCTACAAGTGAAATGTTGGTTTGCTGAACTGGCACTGGAATTCATACTGCATACAAAGTTGTATCTATCTGGAAGCTGTATTTGTCCAATATTTTAGCATGTAGATTTCTCAGCTGCATAAACCTCATTCTGCTATTTACTGCCTCATTCAGTGTGCATTTCCCCATACAAATCAGTATGTAATAAAAATAACAGTAGTGTAAATAAAAGTATAAAAAATAACAGTAGTATATTTTGTATACCAGTGGTACCTATACTACTAAGAACAGTTACTGCTTGCTGTCATGTGATTTATTATTTCAGTTTTAATCAATTTGAAATTGTTCATAAACATAAAAGATAACAGTTCAAGGTCCCTTACTCCCATTAAATTTAAGTCCCCATCCTGGCTGAATACTCCCTTCACTAAGATAATAGGCAGTACAGAAGCAGCAGTACCACCATTATCAGTTTTATTTGTTTGATCTAGAAGGAACTCCCACACAATGATAATATTTGTACAACCTGAACTGAACTTTAATGCTTATATTTCAGGCACTGTAACTAAACTGAAAAAGGAATAAATCATCCAGTCATTCTGAGAATACTAATCTAATGCTCTGACAACAGTCAAACATTTCCATGCTCCTACTCATGACCGTGAACCTTGTAAGCAGTAGTCCTCCTTGTGACCTTTCAAAGAGAAGTGTTCTTTGCAATCCTACATCTTCTGAGATGCATAGTGCTAACACTGGTCTGTCCTAAACTATTTAGTAGCAGAATCTGGTGTGAATGGCATGAATTTGGCTTGAAACTTGGTATTATGAAAAGGATTGCAAACAGATCAAACAGTGCCACCAAAGAACATTTTGGACAGTTTAAGAATCATCTTATATAAGGTCCAAAGCAGACATACATAACCTGTCAAAAAATGGCTACAAAGACAAAAGAAAATCTAGCACAGTTACAACAGGAAGTTATTAGAAGTCATCCTTCAAGAAGCTGAAGTTGTATCCATTAAGGAAAACAGCAAAGAAAGAATGAATTCTGGTAAATTCTGGTAGACCAAAAATAATCTTCATGGAATAATGTGTACAGTCTTAAAAGAGATCATAAATAGGAGACTGCCACAGTCTGTGTCTGAATTAAGTCTTTTGTATTCATGCTCACGGTTATCAGAAAGATACTTACTCTACAATATTATTTCATGCCAACTGAACCAGAGGATATACTTTGAACTGATGTCTCAGAAAAAGAAGCTACAAAGTGAGTCAATAAAAAAAAACAGTAACAAATTTTTAAAATCAGATTATATTCAGCATAAAACATCTCATCTAAAATACCTAACTATTAACTGCAATACAGTCTTTCATTGACAAGAAGAACAAAAGGTAGCAAATATGATGCCAATTTATTCATTTTTAAGGAATTTCAACATTAGACCAACTGAATAATAGACAAGTGAGTCTGACATCCACATTGGATAGATTCGTAGAAACCAAAATAGAGAGTAAAATTAGAAAGCATATGAATAAATTATGATAAAATATGGAAAAGTCAGAATGGCTTTAGTAAGCGAATTCGTGAATGTTACATGTATTAGAATTCCTTCAAGGAGTCACACAGAGTAAATGGGTTTTGTTCATACTGCTGAGTTGGGCTTCCAGGCTTTTAAAGAATCTCAGCTGCCATGGAATAGGAATATTTTCACCCATGAGAAAACTTAATTGATGAAAAGGCAAGAAGAAAAGAACAGGAATAAATTGTCAGAGTTTTTCAAGGGAGAGGTATCACCAGGGAAGCCTCACAGGGGATCTGTCTAGAGATACTCTGTCCATCATATTCATAAATTATCCAAAACAGAAATGAATGAGAGACAGAAAAGCTTATTTATTGCACTAAGCTATCAACAGTAGTAGAAAAAAAAAGCCAGCTGAGAAGAGTTCCAGAACAGGCTCATAATACTGAATGGAGAAGACAGCTTACAGAAAAACAGATTTAGGTTAGACAGTAAGAAAAGCTTTCTGTGGTGAGGATGGTGAAGCAGTGGAACAAATGATCTAAGAGGGTGTGGAAGAATCTCATTGGAAACCTGTCAAGGGAAGTCAGACAAATGTCTGCCAAGTTCACATGATCCATCCTGAGGACAGTCTAAATGATGTATCAGAAGGCTTCATTAGGAGATGAAGCCTTCCTCCTAATGCACTTTTTCTATGTTTCTAAGTACGTAGACCTAATGACTCAAATATCTGTCCTGATTGCTTTTTATAATCAGATGAAATTAATACAGAAATTATTATGTCTCTTATTACTGGCAACATAATTTAGTTGGTTATAAAAAAAACAATAAAAATATGTGAGCTTACTAAAAAAATACCTTAACAAAATCCAAAGCAGTTAGAGAGATTTACATATAATGTCAGTTACTTCAATCATCAGGAAATAGCATATTATTTTATACTTTGTCTATCAAAAACTTGAGTCCATTATTTAAGCCTACCTTTCAATCTTGGACAAAGAAATACATAACATTTATACCATTGTCTCCTACCTTCCAAAAGATTAAGATAATATTTGCAGATTGCATGGTATTCGCAACGAACATATTACAGGGAAAAAAAGGATTTATGGAAATTATTATATTAATAAATATTCAATTATTAAATTATTGTATTGATTTATACAAGATGTGTTTCCACAAAAGACTAGCATAAGACATCTTGAGTATTGTCATGAATATTCTACAAGCTTCTGTCAGAATCGGAGAAAGACGTGTATCAGATGTGGATGCTTTACCTAAAATGTTGAATGAACTGATCTCAGAACTGTTTTCTCTGATTACCGTAGTTCTGCTAAATTTTTTACTCTAAGATCAAACTTTTTAAAATATCAGATTACTGTTTTACCTGTTGTTATACAATAAACACCAATATAGCTCTAACTCAATATTGTTAGTGCATTTATTTTTTTCCTAAAAACATTTTGATGTACGTATACATATTTATATGTACATATACATACTATATGTGTATATAGACAATAAATAATAAACATTTTTAAACTCCATAATATATTGTATATACTGTTCTAACACTAATTTTACAATAACCTTGTACAGAAGGGCCTGGGCAAGCAGAAAATAAACAAATCCTTGCTCTAACTTGTAATAATCAGTGTTTCAACATTAGCATCACAAGATCACCAGATATACCTCCCTGTCTCCAATACAAAGATTCAATCTTCCAATCAAAGAATTGTACTTTCATGAGTCTGTTAGTAGAAATGTGGTGTCTATTAACTTAAAAGCCATAGTCACAAATCCATCTGCAAAGGGAAATTACTGAAATGAGTACAGATGTCTTAAAAGCCTCTAAAGTAGGTATCATTACCTCCTTAAAGGAAATCCATTTCAGTAGCTATGTGATTTGGATGCATAAGCAATGAATAAGAAATACTGAGTTTAGGAGAAGCTTGTTACTAAACTTTCATAACTCCGTACCTTATTTGACCGTAAAGACACTCTTCCTCCACAGCGCGCACAGAATTTAGTTTGGCAATATGAACAGTTATGGCCACAGCCATCAGCAAATTTTGTTTTGTGGCAGATGCCACAGGTTGGGGCATCACCCTTCTGCTCCTGCTGCTGCTGTGATTCTTCACCCATCTTCTTCACTTGCTCCTTATACATTTCAAACTGCTGATGTAATTTTCTGCAAAGAGAAAAGATCATTAATAATTGTTTTATTTAAGCCCACAAATACTTTGCAATCACTAAATTGCAACCAATTTCAAAACACAAAGCAGAGAGAAATACTGTAGTAAAGCAAACACATTTAATTTATGATGGTCCAGAAGCGTAACATTCAAGAATTACTTCTTTTTCATTATAACTAAACTCTAGGAGGAGGCCCAACACTGATAACATGCAGCTGTTACAGAGAAGTAACTTTGCTTTAGGATGTGACCAGCTGTTAGCTGCAAATACGACAGTAGGAAACATGGGCTGAGTGATCCAAGAGCCCACGGCCCTAGACAATAAACTGGTTAATATGAGAAAAAAAAAAAATCAAGTTTATTCTTCCAAGTGTACTTTTACCTAATTCCACCAGACAGATGCAAATATCTTCTCTTGTTATAGCTTATCTTCATTTATCCAACAATACTGCACAGAATAATGATTCTAAAATGCTTTTCAATCACTTTTCAAGCACTGGGTGCAAGCCCATAACAAGTTGCCTCAGTGTCTCAAGTTATTATAAATCATTTAAGCCATTCATATCGTTATATAGGTACTGCCATCTCATGCCAAATATAAGATAGAAAACTACCTTAGGTGTAAAATCCAGGGCCAGTAGTTTAAGATACACACACATATTTTATCTTCCATTTCCAGTGGACTAGGAGCACATTCATAGTCAGCTGCCATGTGCATACAGAACTGCAATGATTCCTTCAGGCATACTACTTCAGTCATATTTCTGAGCCCACAATAATCAAATCTCCATATATGATAATTAAAACTGTCTCACTATGACCAAAATTACAAACTCATTTCATGTTCTATAATGGCAGTTTTTTCTCAAAGCCCCTATTTCTGAAGGTAAATGATGTAATGGCGATTTTAATTTTCATTCTAAAATTTTAGAATTTTTTAGGTCCTGTCGCTGCTGAAAAGAGCAGGAAAATGCAATATAGCATATTGTAAGAGATTTAAATACAAAGAGAAAATAAGAAGAATTTTGTCTTCTCTTTTTTTTTTATCCTTGTGATTCAAAGGGGCCTGAACAGTGATCTTTGAATACTTAGCATGGAACTCAACTCAATTTTGCTAACAGAGACTATAAATTTTAGCAATTAAAAAATTATGGAACTAGTTTAAGCAGTTTATTCAGCTCCCTGAACAGACACCAGCAAAACCTCAAAAAATGAAGCATTTTCTATGAAACATTAAAATGGCATACTAAGCGAAAAAATTAAAAGTGCAAAAGAGATTTATTTTTCATTAGAATTATCCTTCCAGAGATTCTTGAGATGAGATTATTAAAAAATACACATGAAGCCTAAGATAGAATAAAGAATAACCTCCTGGAAAAACTAAACCTGTGAGATCAACTTCCTTAATGCAGAAATATATCCTTCATATAGTTCAGATCTAAATTAATGATACAAAATTATTTTATCTATTTTTTAGTGTCAGAGGTTCTTACCAAAACAAATATTACCACACTGACTCAGTCAAAAATTATCTTAAATATTATTTACCCTGGATATCCACACATATGGCAAGAATTGTTGGGCTTTGCTGTTTTTTCAGGAAAGCTGCCCTAAGAATATGTTTTACATTATACCATAGAGGAGTTGTAGGAACAAAACCAGCAGCTCCCTCTCTCCATCAGGCAAGCCAGGAGTCTGGAGGCATGCCTCTTCTGCGTACCAAAATGCTGCCTTGAGCTCTCAACTGCCACTGACCCTTTTCCAGAACGGGAAAGCAGGGTTACTTCATGTGGCTTATGTGTCATTTTTCTAATCTACCTGCTCTTGTCACTTGAGTTCAATTTCGAGTCCACACGCTGCCCTCCAGATGTAGCAGTTGCACATTTTTCTCTCGCTTTCAGCCCTTCTCCCCCACATGCTTACAGAACCTCCAGAGCAGTGAGAGGGGTCATGTCTCTGGCCTCCACGGGAGAGACATGAGGATCATCATCGCCCTAACAGGAGTTTGTGGAATCAGGGGTAAGCAGCTTCCTCTGCCTTCTCACTGGTTCAAAAAGACTTCACTGTTGACTGTTCTTTGTTGAATGGGGCAGGACACAAAAGAGCTGAATGAAGTTGAGAACAAAATTTGGAAATCTGGAAGCCTGGCACATTTCAACGTTTTACACTGACAATAGTATATAATTGGTAGTTGGTAGTCTGGCCCGTTTCCATCAATAACACATAATCTCTGAGACCTTGCCTGCCTTTTAATTTTGCCAAACATTGCATTCTTCATTTAAAGTATATTATCTATGCTGAACTTCAAGTTTATTTTTGGTTACATTCAGTTCTGTGGCTTCCTTATAATCTACAGCCTTTGTTTGTATGATTATTTGCTTACCAGTCTCAGTGATGCATAAAAAGCACAAGCCTTTTGCCAATTCTTAAGCCTCATGTACTGAAATAATTTCACTTTTGTTTCCTCTTGGGCACAAGGTCACAACTTTCGCCTCAAAGTATAAACTTTTCAAGGTTATACAGACTAGTTTTCTAAAAATCCTTGTTCTAGTAGCAAAAAACTTATTGTCTGCCAAAATAGCCTGTTACTACATCTTTTACTGTTCCAAGAAAAATATTAAATGTATTGATAGCTATCAGAAAAAATTAAACATGGAAGACAAAAATCTATTAAATAATTAGTTACACACAATATGTGTTCTAATTACTGAGCAGAACCCACTTGAGATGAATATGCATACTTGGAACAAAATAAGAAGTATTCATTTTAGGAAGTCCATAAAAAAACTTTCTGATCTATTTTATAGATTAATATTTTTTTTATCATCTAGCCTGCAAGAGTTTAAGCCAAAAATGGAACTAATAACTTGCAGCAATAATTAGGTGTTTAGAATAGCACAGTATTTGAAGAACACTTAGTAAAAATTCTATAGCATATATTTTTCAGAAAACGCAATGCAAATAAAACTCCATTTTGTTCAAGTTGCCTGTACTCATGTCTCTACTCAGAACATTGCTGTCTGAGAGGGCTCAGGAGTTCAGCCACCAGGGAACTGAAAGTAACCAGCATCAAGGCAAACTTCAGAGCCTGGAACTAAACTCGGGCATCGCAAGGCTACCATTTCCAGTCCCTATGCTCCAGTGAGTTACTCTGTCAATGCAAGTGGCCAAGATTCGTGCTGTGAAACTGAACAAAGAGGCTCTGCAGATGTGTTGCATATTAGACCAAAATGGTTGCCCGTAATACACATTTATTCTTCGCCATGATAAGGTTTTTTTGGTTGTAAACCCAGACAATTACATCAAACCATACAGTAACAGAATATTTAAGTGGAAAACTCAGCAATGCATCTATAATATGTGCATTTTGACAATGGCCTCAATAGCACATGCCATCTGTACTCGTGCAAAAATCTCTCTCCTTTTCCACACTGTTACCAAAATTACAAGTCTCCACTTTAATAACCGCTATAAATTTTAGAGGAAAAGGACAAGTTGGTATGAGTTTATGCAAAGACCTACCGATAATGAAAAGTTAGGTCAGAAAATTGATATTTAAGTTCTGCTCATTTTTGTCTCGTGAGCAAGAGTTCCCTTCTGCTGGAAGTTACAGTGGTGAAGTTCATGAGGCTTATATGACTAGTCAAGACTTTTTTTGTACTGTAAAGCATTATATCCGAGACAGCTGCATAGAGGACTTTTCAGTGTTAAAAGCAACTGTTTGTAAGAGTTTGGATTTCTCCATCAAGGTCAAGAAATAGTTTCCATCGGCATACTTGCTTCTTTCTGGAATGGAGTTAATTTAATTCTGCTTATTCTTGGTTCCCCACACTTTCTGGAAATGAGAAATTCAATATCAGTCAAAAAGCAGCAACCCATGGGCCTCTCATGATCCACGAGCTACTGCAAAAGGCAAGTAAGAAAAGCAAGTTCAGTAATCTGATGTATCTCATTATTGTGCAAAGTTTTTTGTTTTCTCCTGTCCTCTAGAAATGCCCACAAAACTTTCAGCATTTTACCAAAAAAAAAAAAAAAGTCCTTAATACTGAAAAGAAGTTCCAAAGCCATTCCTGCCTTCCAAAAGTGCACTTAAATGTTTCTGAAATTTTCAAAGTTGCTTAAAATCTCCCATTAGAAGGGGGACTGTTAAGTGAGTACCCAAGGTGCTGAGTGTTTGTAGCAGCCACTTCTCATTTCCTGGCTACAGTTCTCTCAAAAGTTTTATTACTGATTGTAGCTTGTCCCTCATTTCTGCTTCCCAGGCACGGAGCACAGATGTGACTGGAATCCAGGCTTCAAAAAGGGGTCGTTCGCCTTCAGTTCTGCCAAGTCCACTCATTCAACGATTTTTCTGCCTGGTGGCAATGACTATCTGGTAACATACAACGTTCTTCCCTGTACTGTATTGAGCACTTAATGCTTTCTACGTTTACAATAGTGCTAGCTAACCTGTCACTGAGTACACCCACTTTTCTGAATGGATGCTGTTCTTATGCATATAAACCCATGTGTTGGTAGAGGTTAGGAAACAACTGGCTGAACATCAGTTCTGCTAAGAAACCCTAGAAAACAGGGTGGAAACCAGGCTATGAGCCAGTGGTGTGTGTGCTCTCACTACAGATTGAACAAATTACATATGGGGATAGATTACCAAGAGTATGAGCAGCAGATAAAGGGAAACTAGCTGTCTAATCTAAAAATTACCCAAAAAATTAGAGTAAAATTCTTCCTGGTAGCCGCAAATCCAAAACAAGATACAAAAGGCACTATAATGGCACATTGGGAGGTTCAGGTTGGACATTAGGAGAGGTTTTTTCACCAGGAGGGCAGTGCAGCACTAGCACAGGTTGTCCCAAGAGGCTGTGGGACCACCATCCCTAGAAGTTTTCAAAACTCGCATAGACAAAGCTCAAGCTGCCCTGATCTACTGTTGACAATAACCATACTTTGAGTGGGAGGTTGGTTCAGAGATCCCCTTCAAACAGCATTTCTATGATTATGTACTTGACAATGGCTTTATGGAATAAGACAAGAAATATGAAGTCTAAACTCAAGCAGAAGCATGGAGGAAAGTATTCAACAACAACTATTTGGCTCAACAGTACTGAAAAAAAAGAGGTGACTTAACTTTTACTAATAAAAAAAACCACCCAAACAACTTCTTCATGCTTTTTATAAACTGCTGTGAAAATAGTGAACTTTCTCAAAGTTTGACCAATGAACATGTATTTTCAGCTCCACGTGATGCAGTGGGCAGAAAAGCCTTGAGTTTATGCTTTTATACTGATGCGTGGAGGCTACAGAAAAGCAATTTTTCTTAAGAACTACTACATTCAGCAATGCAAAATACAACTTTTCTTAATCACCAAATGACAGTTTTGCCAGTATTTGACTGAAATGAGAAAGGGCACCATATAAAACTCCTCTTCAGAAGAACATGATTCTACTTCAAGTCTAGCAGACAAAGAAAAATTATTAAGCAATTAAAGATACAAGCCTAACTTCAAACAAGAACCTCACACGCAATTCTGTTTAAAATTAATGGATTATCATACCCAGGCAGATAACACAACTACAGTCTTGATGCCATTCACAATTCAGAGATTTCAGCTTTCATATCAGTGAAAATGAAATATTGACAGAAACTAGATGTCAGCAGAGATCTCTACAAACATTCTCTTAATCCACAGCACTAAATGAAATCTCTACTGTCTCATTAGAATTGGTGTACAATTTTAGGTGTCTGGTTTCCTCAAATAAATAATAATTAACTATCTTCTACTGTCAGTAAGGTTAACTTCAGAGACATCTACATAAGTGAAATGTCTAAGCTTAAACTTTAGTTAAAAAAATTCTACCAAAAATATTTTGAGAATGCAAATTGAAAAGGGTTAAAAACCACAGTTGTAGACTAAAATGCTACTTTTTAATCTATGCCCCAGAATTTACAATAACCGGGAGAAATCCAGATATTGAAAAGACCTACTCAGAATTTTCTAATTAAATGTTTTTTTCATTTGAGGCACTTACTTTGATTTCCTGCTGAAAGTACCAGTTTTAGCTAAACTTTCACTAACTTTTAAGATTTTAGATATAATGTCCAGAAGACAGAAGATACCATAAAATCCAATATGTTTGGGAATTTACTTGAAATGTAAGAGGACTAGATTTTAGTTTCTACCTGCCCTGAATCCCAGTCTTCACAATCTATGCAGGAACAGTAACTCCCAAGCTTATCGCAAAACTGTGCATAGTCTCTCCCATGGGAGTTGTTGCACTTTGTATAAGTAATCTGGAACCTTTTAACCTGTTCAAGTGAAGAGTGTAGGGGAAAATGGACTCCACACTATTTTTTTCAGGTGGGAAATGCATTTTTTTCCCAACTCTAAAACGAAAGTTAACAGATACAGAGATTTTTTCTAGCTTTTTAAGTATTTTGTTTAGAACAAAGAGGTTAAATATAAGCCATATAATGACAATAAGAGCCATGCTCAGCAGTGTCAAATAGTGAGTAATATATTTCACTGTAAAGGTTTTTTCTAAACATAGAGTAAACCCTCCTGAAATTGTCAGTAGAAACAAATCTCTGAGATTTTTATTTTTTTCACCTATATATGGTTTGAGTTGCTTTACAGACAGAGCTAACTGGAAAAAAAATATGCTTTTCGTATTTCCCATTCTCTAACTCATTAAGGAATATGTACTTTAATTATGCTGCGATATTCATTAATCTGAAATAGGAACAGATCAACACTGATAAAACTTTAAGTACAAGAACATCTTTAAAGAGCCTACAAAACACAGTACTCATAGAACAAGGACTTCACTTTCATATGGTGAAAGACTTACTTTCTTACAAAAGAAATAACCTCATTCACACTAAGAAAAATGCTACCTGTCTCTCAAGTCACAGAAGTATTTCTTTATCAATACAACACTTATTGAATTCACATGAAAAACACAAAGTGGCCAAAAGCTGAATCCTAGGTTAAAAAGACACAGATGCAGTTAAAACAAGTTACTGCAGTTCACACATATGGGACGTTATTTTTTTTGATAATTTCACTGAGAGGACTATTATAAAAAACATACACTTTTATTCTAAGTGAATACATGTACTCTAAATCTAAGTGAATTATACTGACTGTGACTGAAACACTGAACAGAAGAAAAAGCTAAGAAAATGGAAAGAAAGTTTGGTTGTTAAATGATCTTGCCCTTGGTTTATACCAGTGCTGCTGATCACTTGTAACTCAAGTAGGAAAAAGCTAACTGCAGCAAAGCTAATCAGCATTCAAAACTAAGATCTGTTTCAGTCTCTCCTTGTCATGGAAGGTCCTGAAGCACGTCCTTTTATGCCCTAACAGCATTTGCCTCAAACTGGGGAATGGAACCAAAAATTCTCTGCTGGTCGGAACTTCATATAAGCCACTCTTCAAAGTAAAAGACGTGGCCAAGATGAGGTCTTTGAGCTGCCCTGGCTCCATTCTCTCTTTTCTCCATTTACTAGGGCTTTCTTCAAAGTCTTCCAGTTCATACTTGGCCACTTTCTGTTCTCAGCTTATTTGACCTCCCTCACAAAATAGCAAATATTCCTCTTATTGCAGTCTTCTGCTGTCATAACGAATTTATTAATTAAGCTGGTATGACCCTAAATAAGTTTGTAGCTACAGATGAAGTCACATCACTGAATTTAGTTTATTTTAATACATTCAGAAGCTCAGTAAAAAAGACCAAAAACGATTCAGAAACTCAGTAAAAAAGACCAGAAAGGATGTGAGGGGAAAAAAAACCTCGGATACAATAACTGAGTAGGATATGACTCTGTGAACGAATCAATGGATTACATGTCAGCTAGACAAAAAGTCTAGCTGGAACTGGCAGGATTACCTTACCTATTTTTTTTTCTGCTTATAATGCTCAGTATTGAATAAAACTGCAGCCTTTGTTTATTAACTTTGTTTATTAGTAGCAGTGAGGCTGCTCTTTGCTGGCAAGGTAGTAGTAAAAAATGGCTAAGTACAATAGCTCTGTGCAAGATTACAAGAAACAGTGAACGTGGAGATGATGAACATATGGTCAATCATAGGCTGACCCAATTAATGTTACCATAGTTCTGTGTGGTTTTAACGATATCAAAATAATGCTAGACAATATGCATATAAAGGAAAAAAGAAGTAGGTAACTCCTGGTTGTACTTGTTACTTCCAGGTTTCCTCAGAACAACAGACAGATACTTGCTTCTACCTTTTCTGCAGCAGTTCAAACTAACTGCAAGATTAAACTTAGAAGTGGTATCTTTGTGACTAATTGTTTCTTCTTGTTTGTTAGAATTAATCTTTAACTGAATTGCTTATTGTGTTTTTATGATCTGTAATATACAAAAAGCTATAAAGTCCCAATTAAGGTTTAAACAGGCAGAATACAGTAACACGTACAATTCACATAGAACTCTTTCAATGTTCTTTTTTATCTGTAATAAATAAGAGGGGAATTTAAAAATAAAAAGAATACCACATTCCTCCAATAGCTTAACAATGGCCAAATCATTCAGAGCTACCTAATTTCTCCATAACGGACAGTTATAACTCCAGAAGGAAACTACTTTACACCTTTGAGTATCTTCATACCCCTCTGTGTCTTATTTCAATGTAACTGAGAAGGTTCTAATTATCCTTTTCTGAATCTTATTTAAAATCCTAACTTACAACAGACGTTTCCACAACTTTCATACAAATATTTTGGTGATTTTACTGGTGTATTTTTTCCTCATTCTCATTAGCTGCTCCTGTATTAGAAAAAAAAAGCAGTAAAACAGCTTCATTAAACCATTATGAGCCTATAGATTCACATCATGTTTTTGTCATTTGTTTCTAAAATAAACATCCTTAGCTAATTTTTTCATTCTTTCTCTTTTATTCTTCTAATAAATTTTGCCTCCTACTTCTGTACCTTCTCCACCTATACTGGAAATATCAGTAGGACTCCTTTTTTAACATTTAAGCATCAAGCAGGCAAATTAAATCCATACTGTCATATACAACACTGGTAGTTTTCCTTTTGCTCTTTACACTTGTGACAAGGCTGACACTTCCCAGGTAATTTTAGGTCTCATCCAAAGTAAGATTAATCATGCCAGTCATTGAAAAAGGGCATCTTCCAGTGCCTGACTCTCCAAGGAAACTCTCCAAGTTCATTCCACAGCTGCATTCCCTCAATTAAAAATATTTTATCTCCAGTTCCATGGGCCTTGTCCCCGTGTTTGCAAACCACACTGTCCCAAAGGAGCTGCTTTGGTAAAGTGCTGAAACTGTAAGTACTAATCCTCAGCTGACAATGAAGATCAGCAGCATGTAGTTGAACTTCCAGTAAAAGCAGGCTGCCAGGAAGTGTATGTGGCAGAGGACAAGAATAGGATCTTTTAAGATGGGCATTTGTACTGTCATTTCATTTGTATTTCATCCCAGTTATAGTGAGTAAAAGAAATCGCAACATCACAGATTTAAAAGTACAGATAATTATGGTCAACTTTTTTTTTTACTAACTTGTTACAAAACAAGATGTAAGCAGTCACTCTGTGTGCCTTAGATACGCAGATACTTTCAACCTCACTTGAAAAATTTCTGTCAATTCTGTTGGGAAAGAAAAATTGTCTCAAAGACAATTGGGTTTCAAGTTTGGAAAAACAGCCATAGTGACAGAAGAGAACATTTGGAATGTTCATGTCTAAGCGTAAAGATGCATCGTGAGCTCAAGCTTTACTGAATATTAGAATGGATACAATTAGAGAGAGACACCTTACGATAGGTGATATTATTTGAATCTTTGGCTATACTGATACTGTAATACCATCATGAATTGCTGCTGCTAAGCATTTTGGACAAGTGGTAGTGGAGTTTTCAGAAACTGTGCATAGGAGCAATGAATCTTTCAGCATTCAGTCTCAGATTGCTGGTGACCAGCATCTGTCCTTAATTTCTATGAGAGAAGGCACAAAGGACAAGAAAAACCTGTAGCATGTACATGGCTATAAAACAGGCATATGAAATGGAGCATCATATACATTTAGAATCACGACATTCTCGACTATTGCCACTTGTGGAAGTCTAGCTATCAGAAAACCCCAACCAGAAACCAAAATTTCTTAGACCTCTAAGCCAATCAGCCACAACAGACCCCTAGGTAAAAAGGTAGAAAGATGAGTCAGAGCTCCTTGCTAAACAGAAGCAAAGTAACATCTCATTACTTATTTTGTAATAGAAAACTACTTTGTAAACTAGAATTATTTTGCAGTTATTGCAGCACTTTTATTATGCCGTGAGCTTTATGCAAAAATTAAGACTCCTATTCGGGTATTTTCCACACAGCGTTGAGACAGACATTACACAGACATTCATCCCCTATGCAAAAATTCTCACCTGAAACCAAAATCACTGAGGAATACACTTGGCTGAGGCTCTCATAAAAGTTTCCTTTTACAATCTATTTGTATCTTATCATTCTACTTTTTATATTTTAAAAACATGCTGATTTTTATGCCTACTGTTACACGTCTTCCTGATTCACTCACTTGATTGAAAAGTTTTGTAACAGAAATTTTATTAGTCTAAAAACATTAGAAATCGAGTTGCATGTTGCCTATTTCTACATTTTTTTCTGATACTGTTTGTGTTAGGAATTCAAATATCAGTTTTAAGAAAGCTGGGCCGCACTTACATACTTATTAGAACCTTCTTTTTTAAACAGACTCATTATTAAAAAGTATACAAATTACTGTCCTATACAAATTTGACTTGTTTTCATAAATCATACTTTTATTTACTTTATACTAAATTTCATTTTGTATGGTTTTTGTATGCAGTATTTTGAAGGTATGCAGTATTTACCAAATGTACCTTAAAAAGAGGCTAATTCAGTTGTGGGCAATCAAGCACATTGCAACATTATTACATTTATAAAGGGCATCTCCAGCAGAGATAATATTTCTCACAGTCACTCGGGTTACTTTATTTGCATCATCAGTTGACTTACAAAAGGAAGCCATTAACTTCACACCTGTAGTTTTAGAAATGCCCGAAATAACTAAGTTACTGTGTTAAACTTTTTTTATCCTTACAATGAAAGGCAAAATTACTTTTTCATTAGACATTACACAGACAGCCAAAATAAATACATGCTAAATAATAGGTCAGACTGTCTTGGCTCCGAAATGTAACACCTCCTGACATTATAGTATCATGATTAGAGCGAGTTCATTCCACATTGTTTACAACATTCATGAGCATTTTCAATTATTAAGTAGCCCCTATCTTTTTACCTCTGTGACAGGATTGTTCCTATCTTGATGATTTTCCTTTTTCAACAAAAAGGAAATAAATTTGAGCAACACTAGGAAAGCCAGTGTAACAAAGTCTCAGTTGTGCTCACTATATGGTTGTCTCAACTTCATCTAAGCAAATTACATGCTTGACGCTGAATTATCACCACCAGAACTGGTGGTAGTAATTAGCTGTGATGCATCTCAGTTTTGACTGTGTCAGTATTCTTGCTGCAAAAATACCACCAGTGGTGCCATATTGCTAGCAGCACTATAGGGGGAAATCCTCTTAAAACAGTTTACCAATTCTCAAAAGGCTGTAATTTTCCATACTGTTCATCTTTTCAAAGTAGCAGGAAGTAGAATCAAAACACAAATTATTTTCATCATGCTAATATCACCTCTGCTAGAAACAAACAAACAAAAAAAAGAAATGGGTCTTGAAATGGTAATTCAAATATAAAAAATACTTATAATTTTTATGAGGAAGGAGCTCACAAAAGGACAGAAATGTTCTCACCTGCAGGAGAGATTTTTCATAAGTTTATGAACGAGGTGTGCAACAATTTCCCCTGTACTAATTATATCTAAACCCATGCCTCCATACCTTCCCTTTACTCAAAAAGTGCACTGAACTCAAACTTTACTTCTTGAAACTAAAACATAATGTCAATTTATGTTGTAGCAGTATTTCTCAATTTTAGATAAACAGTATTTGATAATGATTGAATAGATAAGAATTTTTTTGCCTCAAAAACTGTATTAATTAATCTAATACTATTTCTAAGAGATAATGCTTGAGTTTTCCAAATAATTGGAAAATTTAAAAAAAAAAACAGTGCCAGAGAAAAGATCAGCATTCAGTCCTATATTTAAATCCTTTAACCTCTTAATTAAAGGTTATTAATTAACAATTAAGAGCTCAGAGCTACTGGGTATAAATGAGAGTTGTAAGAGAACAATGTCAGGCCACCAGCAGTCCTGCTGATCATGCTCCGCCGTTTATAACCCTGTAGGGTGGAAGTATGCGGTAACAGCAGGCCCTATAAACTAGCAGAGGGAGCAAGGACACTGTGACACTCAAAGGCCAGCAACTATCCCAGAGACAGCTCTGTGAAATTCTGTTTCCCTATAATGCTTAAACACTTTTCTCTGCCAAGATCTTGATATCAGTTTATTAAAGCCATCTCCTGGAGTACTTCTGTTTGGAAAAATAGTAAATATAAACAGATTCTACTCACATTTGATTTAGGCTCTGTGCATTTAAACAAGTAGAACAAGTCTTAGTTCTGCTCTTCATCAACCAATTTTTTTCCTTTCTCATGTTCCTGCATTCTATTTTTTCATATCGTTGACCAGGGCTCATAGATTACTATATTGTTATGTGATCATATAAACTGCTGAGAAATCTTTTTCTTTAAATAATAACATTTACAGACCTAACCCCTGAGTGGGTTCAGCCCAGCTCAGATGTTCACTGCAAATTAAACTAGGCAAACCCTGGCAGAAGGAAAACGTTACTTTGAAGCGTTGCTCTCCCTGTCCCCCTTCTCACTGAGGTATCTTCAACTGCCATGGCCTTTCAATAAATCTACTATCCTAAATAAAGACATTGAAAATAATTTGAAGAAAAAATATATATATTGTCATTCCCACTGCAGAACATGGTAAATTCCACCTAAAGAAAATAAATCCAGATATCCAAAATCAATTGCCATTCTTAGTTTAGATAAGTCTTTTGTATCTAGGATTGACCAGACATTAGTATTAAAAGGCAGCACAATATCAATGCTTATAAATTTTCAATTCTTCTTTCTGCTAATGTTACTAACATGTGACAATAGGATCTTTGTAACTGTAGGTTTCCAGCATTGGAAGTATTCTTTAAATATGGACACCCAAAAAAGAAGTTGATTATATATACATCTCTCTCATCTTTCCCTGGCCCCTAAGGGTAGAGTCAAAAGAGGCAAAGGCATTGGCTAGGACATAATGGCCAATACCTGAACAAATCACCAGAGGAGATAAAGTTGTAATCCTAGGATTATCAAAACTCATCAATGTTACATGTTTAACCAAAGAAATAATATTTATTTAGTGTACATAGGTAATTAATATTGTAATAGCTAAGAAATATACACAATGGAGTCACAAATTCAACAGTAAATCTTTTCGAGAATATTTTCCAACGGAACAGATAGCACAACATTTCCTTAAGAGATTCAGTATGGATACTGTAAAGAGGAGAATGCAATGTCATATGGTGAAACACGGCTGGAATACGTTTGTTACCTTAAATACACATTTAATGTTGAAATAGATAACAATCTGCTGTTTCAGAAGTCACCTGTTAATCAGATTTTTGTCATAAAAATGTTAGCGTTTCTCACTCTGATGGTGAACACTGCACTAGGAACAATAAAACATGTTTTGTTCTTAGGTACATAATTGGGAGATGGGGAGTCCAGAACTGTTCCAAAACTGTTTTCTGGCACAGTCAGTATCCATGGATGAAGTACACCTGAGATGAGAAGCCTGACTGTGTTCCTGTTGACGGAACTCAAGTTGTCTACGCTGAATAGCCTTGCACTGAACCAAGAATATCCCTTTCCTAAAATAAAACTATCCTTAGTAATCATCTGTGGAAGTAGGGAATATACAAATGGATGTAAAGCTTCCTAAAGGATGAGAAAAAGGTGGTATGTAGAATGGATAACTGGAATTACTGACAAGCTTTCAAATTTTGGAATCATTGAATCATATTTGTGACAGATCAAAATTCCCAATAGGCCACAATAAAAACTGCATTTTTGTTTCTGTGAGACTGCTTTTTTTTTTTTTTGCTCTGTGACAACCTTCACCGTCTGTTGATGTTATTCATAGATGAGACTTTGTACCCAGTAGTACTCATCCTCACCCCAGGCTTCTGATCGACTCACCCTGGCACCATCTGTCTATGTTTGTTCTGAGTCCAAGATACTCCAGGAGCCACATCACTATGAATTTCCTTCAACTTTCTCTCTACACAGAACATAATCAGAAAAACATCTTTAGGAAGAAATAAGTGAATTTCCTTCTTCTGTAAAATCAATATTACTTCTACTATGATCACAGAAAGCCACCCCTGAGCACACATGTAGAAGCAAATGGGAATGATTACATTGAAAAATTAAAAAGATCCATTCATCTGTAAAATAGAAGAGCTGACTGAGGGCTTCACGATATAAATGTTTCAAGGACCATCCTCCTTTCAGAACATACTTGAGATGTTTTGGATATCTGTTCAGTCATCCTCAAATCTCTAACACCAAAACTAGAGTGAGGACTACCACCACACCACAAAAATGTGCACCTGGTGATAAAGGGCAACTGACTCATCTAGTATATCTTCCCTGGGTAAATACAGCAGACTTACACATCATCTAGTCAGCCTTTCTAAATCAGTCTGATCCTTTCCTGCCTTAAATAAGGGAGGATAGAGACGTTTCTTTCCTCTAGCATTGGTGCCCCTCCACACCTCTTCAATTAAGGCACGAATACTTCATTTAATTTTTATCTAACAAATTGACCAAATAGTCCAACTATTCCTTATCAAAGGAATAAAACAAGACAACAATGAAAAGAACACTTTACTCAACCTCACTCACTTGCAAGCATGTAATACAATCAACCACTGCAAATACATCAAAATAGAAGCATATAACTGAGAGAATAAACTCTTCCAAAGACAAACACAACACTGATTCATAGGAATCAATTAAACAGAAATGTTATTGAAAGTAGTTGTAAGTTTAAAAGCATGTAACCAACATCTGAACTTTCTTCCGAAAAGCTCTGCAGCTGGGAAGCCTAACTGTATTTCCAGCAAGCCTAATTGTGTTTCCTGACTCCAGGGGACAGGAATTCCCCAGATACTGATGACTGACAGGTCTGGTTCTGCTTTCAACCTGCAAGTAAGCAAAAATACCCACTTTTGTGTGAAACTTAGCATGAAAAACAACTGCCGTTTCCACTGGTATCATTAGCAGCTGGAAGCGCTCAATACTTCATAGTAGGATTCAGCACTACCTGCAACTGGGTCAGTTGTAGAAGTCATTTGCACAGGAACAAACTACCCTCCATACTTGGCATTCAATAGCAAACACTAAGATGTAGAGCTTAAACCACACAGGTAGCCTTCATCAAGTGTCAAACATCTTTCAGTACCAAAGAAATTCGATGGAGTTAAAAGGTATCCACCAGCATTTCTAGAGTTACTGTCACTAACTGTTTTAGAACCTACTTCCTAGTTCTGAAATTGGTTATTGGTTCATGAACTCGATTATTTTTTTTTTTTAGAATTTGACCCAACTTTTTGAGGATAGTTACACAGTTACAATGTTATAATTGATTCAACCGTGATCACTAAACCTCTCCTTTCTCCTGAGTATCTATTCAACATTGCTCATTATCCTCTTTTCATGTCTTAATATCTATCATACATGGTAGAAAGGGCTGCTAGTTTTTTATTTGTTTTAAGAATAATCTCTACCCTTGGTGCAAAATAAAAATATTTAGAATCTTTTATATCTCAAATTACCATTCATTAAAACTATCCATTTGAAAGCCTTTTTTATTACACCAATCACTACTGACTTAAGAAGTCTGATGTATTTAATAAAGGTAATTAAATATCTACAGTAAAGTCACTCTGATTATTTCAGGAAATGTTATTTCAACTTCTAAATAACCTTTTATACATCTCTGCAAATTCTTGGTCCATTTTCTTCACAATTCATCCAATAATTAAAAACTATATCCTAGTTATTTTCAGAAACCGAATCAGTACCTGTACAACAAAAGAAATGAAGGTATCTGCTTGTATCAGGAATAGTGTGGTGAGCAGGACTAAGGAAGTGATCATCCCCCTGCACTCAGCACTGGTGAGCCTGCACCTTGAATACCATGTTCAGTTTTGGGCCCCTCACTTCAAGAAGGACATTGAGGTGCTGCAATGTGTCCAAAGAGCAATGAAGCTGGTGAAGGGTCTGGAGAAAAAGTCTTATGAGGAGCGGCTGAAGGAACTGGGGTTGTTTACCCTGGAGAAAAGGAGGCTGAGGGGAGACCTTATCGCTCTCTGCAACTACCTGAAAGGAGGCTGTAGTGAGGTGGGGATCAGTCTCCTTTCCCAAGTAACAGGCGATAGGACAAGAGGAAATGGCCTCAATTTGCACCAGGGGAGGTTTAGATTGGATATTAGGAAAAAATTCTTCACTGAAAGGGTTACCAAGCATTGGAACAGGCTGCCCAGGGAAGTGATTGAGGCACCATCCCTGGAGGTATTTAAAAGGTGTGTAGATGTGGCACTTCAGGGACATGGTTTAGTGGTGACTTGGTAGTGTTAGGTTTGCAGTTGGATTTGATGATCTTAAAGGTCTTTTCCAACCAAAATGAACCCGCTATTCTATCTTTTGTTCATACTTTCTTACTATCAGTTTATACAGAAAAAAAAACCCCAGGGATTGCTCTGGCAGAAAGCTACTGCTCTGCAATGACCAAACTTATTACCACCTCTACATTAGTCCTACTCATGTGATATACTCAATATTCTGGGGTTTTACTCCACTTTGGTAAAAGCCATTTGAGTTTTTCCAAGTGAAAAGTTAAGAGGATGAAAGAGGTCAAAAGAAGGAGGCAGAGGAGTAAATTAAAAAGAGGTACTGAAGGGCTGTTTTAATCTACAGCCTCATGCAAAAGGTCTAAGGAACAACCGCAGGAGAAAGTAGCTTTTAGCCTGTAATACCAGGCAAGCCTACTTACAAGAGTTGAACATAACAGTGAGCTCAAGTCAGTGGTTTTCATGTGAAAACAGAAGATTTAATGCCAAAATGAGCTCAAATTAACTGTGCCATAAAAATATTTCCCAAGTGATGAAGACAGACACCCATATCTCTGCTGTCTTGTGTGAGTGCTTCCTTAACACACTCTTTACATTTACAGTACTACTAGAGTAGCAGCATGACTCACAGAAGCATCTTTTGGGGGAAGATATATATATTTCTTCCACTGAAGTTACTAACTGGTTCCAACATCCTTTGATTTTGTAATTCTGACAACTAAGCTTATTATTTTCTCTTGGAAACCTCAATGAAAAAGAACACTAACTAATAAAAATCTATTTTGACACACTGTTAAACTAAATAATGCAGACAACACCATAATGTGTTGAGCTGTTCTTCAAATCCACTAGTATCAACTGAAATTTTAAATATTTAGAACTGTAGAAAACTGATGTCCATGGGGAAGAAAACTGTAAGAGTGGACAAGCCCAGAGAGCCAAAAGAAAATACATTGGGAGACAAAACTTGCCAGACAGAGATTGACAGAGAAATCTTTGAATAGAAAAAGGGAAATCTTGAGTTTGAAAAAGATGGTCTATGAAAACATTTTGGTGTTACTAAAAGGAATTGTCTCAACTAACCAGAGTCCAGAAATACTGCAGTTAGTGGTGACAATTACATGCTATAGATCTCAATTCTCCATATACTGCAGGGGTCCTATTTGCATGTTTACAGTACATAAATCTGTGCACACTATTTCTGTCAGTCGGTGTATAAGGAAACAATAAACAACCATTTCAGCTTTCGTAGTCACAAATAAAACAAACACACAACTTCATATTCTGTTGCGGACTTCAGGTCCTTGTTAAATGGAAGGACCTCCTCAAAAAAATACAAAGCTCTGTTAACTATGTTCTGTGTTGCGAGAAAAGAACCACATTTCCTTATAGGAATTTGGGACATTTGTTACCTCGTTAATTACCATATCTTGGCCTGAATTAAATTCTTATTGAAAGTACTATGACCATTACTAGTTGGTCTTCAAATTGTAGCAGGATCAAAGTTCTTAACAAAATTTGGTAACCTTTCCAACTCTCCCCCGTACTCTCTGCCCCATCCCACTGGAAGGGAGTCAGCGAGTGACTGTGCGGTGCTTAGCTGCCACCTGGGGTTAAACCATGACACCAAATTACATCATTATGCCTTCAGATGATACAACAAGCACAGTCCGGCTGTACCACATGGTTTTCTCCTTTAAATTTCAGACTAGGATGCTGTCTATGCAGGAATGCTCTAGAGCTGCTGAGCCCCTAAGCTTCCCTTCATTTTCAAGCACCTTAATTGTATTTCCATATGAGAAAGTTTTTGTGCTGGGCCTATAATCCCAATGGGAATATTGAATCAGCAAGAATTACTAGAGGGCAAAGAATGATTTACAGCATGCTATGAAAATTGACTCAGATAATACAAAGCCCATGCAAATTCAGACTTTGGTATTCATTATATTCACAATGAGAATCATGAACCTGGCCACCATTCATCAGTGTGATACCACTTCCTGTATTCTTTATTTTCTACTTAAGTATCAGATGACAGAAGTTCCCTGCTTGAAGAGAAAGCCAAAAGTAGCAAAAAGCTGAAAACAATTTGCATTAACCTGCAAACAAAACATAAGAACCAGAAGGCATTCTCTTTTTCTTTTCTTTTGCTTAGTCTCTGCCAAGTCATCTCCTTGAATTTTAACAAAATACAAGCTCTATAAGAAAGCTAAGAATATATTACTTATAACAATATTTCATTGATTAAAACAGTTATTAAAAGTTACTTCTGCAACCTTGGATTTTGCTCAAAACTGATTTTAATAAAAAATATACTTCATGAATGGTTAAAAATTGAGACATAATCAATGAAAAACACTCTATACATAGCAGCAGCTATGGATGCACTCTATAGTCAATTCTAATTAAAAGTCCAGATGTCTCTACAGTGTAAATCTATATTTTCAACAATTACAAATTACCTACATTTCCATATATGCTCTACCCTGAAATTGAGTCTGCCCTTTGTAAAAATTGTAGCTTTTTTAAATATTTCCAGCAAGTTTTAGTCAGATTGCCTCAGAAAAAACAACCACTCCTTCTAGAAAAAAGTACGTAAAGGAGCAGGTATCTGTAATGGACCGAAAAATGCATGGGAAAGTAGAAGCATGTTAGAGGAGGGAAACAAAAATGTAAGTAATGGATATTCACATCCTTCAGACATAGGAGCATGAGGGAAGTTGCTCACTTAGCACCTCAGACAAGATAGGAACTATACTGTTTAGCCACACATTGTTACACATGTAAATGATCATTCACAGTTTCAAATTATCACGAACATTAGGGAAAACAAGGTTCAAGTTTCATTTGGTTAGTCAAAACCAACTCTTTCACTTTTCTTAATCATTTCTGATAAAAATAGAAGTATTGGAACTAGTAATATTGCAAGCAAAATAAGGTTTACATCGCTTTTACTCACAAAATATAGTTTGACCTGTCATTTTAAGGAGAAAAACTTTAAATTATTAAGAATACTGCATAGCCAGTAGAGCGCAACAGCTGTGATATGATCCTCTCTAGAAGTTTTGACCCTCCTAAGACAAGATTTCAGAAATTTCATACAAATTGAACTTGCTGTATGACCTTTATCATCAGTTCTTCATAAAATGAAATGCACAATTCTTATTTGGAAAAAAAAAAATATATCCATTATGGTTATGGTCAATGACAAAATGAGTCATAGGATAGCCTCTATGTCTTGCAAGAACCCCTTTTGTCACTCCATGAAGGCAGTTTTCATTGGAGACTGAGGTCACTGATTCAGCTGCACACTTAACATGCTTTTCTCTTATTATAGTAAGAGTATCACTCCTGTCTTGTTTAAGTTAAGCTTAAGCCAGCATTTTCTAAATCTATTTCCTTATCTCATTCAGACAACCTGTCATCCCTCTAGGGGTACTGTCCGTTTCTTTTGGAAAGCAGCTCAAAGCAGGATGTTGTCAGCATATTAGTAGCACCACAGCCTGTGACATCCACAGACTCTGAGAAATTTAAAAAATGGTAACAGAGAGAAAATACTCTTACACAAAGCTTTTAGGAGCTGCTTTAATTATGTTACAACATATCACAGTCTATTGTCTAGACAGCAACAGGTATATTTACACCTATATGTATACATATTTATATATCTTTTCTTCTATACAGCATATAATTAAAGTGTAGAATTAATTTTCACCAAGTTCTGAAGCCAAAAATATAAATAGGTTTAAAATGGGACTGAAAATACTTATAGTAGATAGATTCCTAACAGCCGTGAAATAAATAAAGCAATATGCATGCAGTCTTTGCCTCAGGAAGCCACTGAAATACCTAAAGTCAAGTGGCTGTATCAGAATTAGCCCATGCATGCCCTCCTCTTTTTCTGCGTTCTTAAATATCCATCGCTGGGCACTGCCAATACACCATATTAGACTAGAGGAATCTTTAGTGCCTCCTAGAATGGGAATTCCTTTATTTCGATTGGAACTTAATACCATTACATAATGTTCCCAAATTAATACAAAACAAAAATATAAACTCTAACTCAAACCCTCACACACAAAGAACACCACCAAATCCTAATGAGGAACAATCTGAATGTACTTTTTACAAAATATATGCCATACGAACCCAAAGAAACAAAAATTGACAGGCTAATTGCTGAGCATCAGAAGCAGTTGCTTCAGGGGGCAGCTAAGGATTTCTACTCTGTAAGGATGACATGGAAATATCTTGAGGACTGCATATAAAACTCCTGATGAAGTACACAGGAGCTGGAGGCAAAAGTATTCTTCATCAAGGACAACCACATTTGCAAGACCACTCTCAATAATCTTTGAATGAGTTGGACTAGATAATCTCTAGAGGTCCCTTCCAACTCTGAAAATTCCGTGATTCCGTGAATGATCCTGGTGATTGGTAGAGGTGCCTGATGACTAGAGGAAAGCAAATGTCACCCCTACCTTCAAAAAAGGGCAAGAAGGAGGACCCAGGGAACCACAGGCAGGTCAGCCTCACTTCAGTCTCTGGGAAGGCGATGGTACAACTAATTCTGGGAACCATTTCCAGGCACATCAAGGACAAAAAGGTGATCAGGAGTAGTCAGCATGCATTCACCAAGGGAAGGTCATGCTTGACCAACCCAATAATCTTCTACAATGAAATGACTGGATGAGGGGAGAGCAGTGAATATTGTCTACCTTGTCTCCCATAAGGCTTTCCACACTGTCTCCCATAAGAACCTCATAAAGAAGCTGATGAAGTACAGGCCAGATGAGCAGACAGTGAGTGAATTGAAAACTGGCTGAATGACTGGGCCCAGATGGTGGTGATCAGTGGCACAAGGTCTGTTTGGACGCCAGTAACTAGCAGTGCACCCCAGGGGTCAAAACTGGGTCCAGTCCTGTTCAATATCTTCATTAACGATCTGGATAATGGGGCAGTGCGTACCCTCAGCAAGGTTGCAGATGATACCAAACTGGGAGGAGTGGCTGACATACCAGAAGGCTGTGCTGCCATCCAGAGCTACCTCAACAGGCTGGAGAAACCAACTGACAGGAGTCCCAGAAAGTTCAACAAGGGGAAGTGCAAAGTCCTGTATCTGAGAAGGAACAACTCCATGCAGCAGTATATGCTGGGGGCTGCCCAGCTGGAAAGCAGCTTGGCAGAAAAAGACCTGTGGGTCCCAACAGACACCAAGTTGAACATGAGCCAGCAGCAGCAAATAATGGGAATGGTATCTGGGATGTATTGCCAGCAGGTCAAGGGAGGTGATCTTTCCCCTCTATTCAGAACTGGTGAGGCCACACCTGGAGTACTGTGTCTAGTTCTGGTCTCCCCAGTTCGAGAGAGACATGGACATACTGGAGAGAGTCCAGCAAAAGGCCACAAAGATGATTAAGGGACTGGAGCATTTCTCCAATGAAGACAGGCTGAGAGACCCAGTACTGTTTAGCAGAGCAAAGAAAAAGTTAAGGGGGGAATCTTATCAATATACGCAAATACCTGAAGGGAGGGTGCAAAGAGGACAGAGCCAGGCTTTTTTCAGTGGTGCCCAGTGCCAGGACCAGAGGCAATGGGCACAAACTGAAACACTGGAGGTTCCCTCTGAATATCAGGAAATACTTTCCACTGTAGGGGTGACTGAGCACCAGCACATATATCTGTAGCCCAGAGAGGTTCTAGAGTCTCCAGCCCTGGAGGTATTCAAAAGCCATCTGGACATGATCCTGGACAACTGGCTCTAGGTGACCCAGCTTGAGCAGGGGTGGTTGGACAAGATGACCTCCAGAGGTCCCTTCCAACCTCAACCATTCTGTGATTTTGTGGTACAGAATTCATGTCCAAGGGCTTTAGACTAATCCTGCCTCTGCCCATAAGGACACATGGTCAACTGTTCTTCAAAAACACTTTCACCAGAGCAAAACTGAAATTTGTAACATGATACCTTACGTTTTCAACCACTACTATGGTTCCTTTTCTGCCATATTTTGTCCTCCCCAGATTAACTGTAAATAAGTTTTCCATCAGCAAATTTCGACAGCCAGATGTATCTTGAAATCCATTACAGATTCAGACACTGACATGAGTTCAAGTGGAAAATGCCCCAATGTGTATAGATAGTGGTAAAAATTTCTTCAGACATACAGAGTTCCATGCTGCTCCCCAGAGTCCCACAATGCTCCCAGGTACAACAGTTCTCTGAAAGCCATTACAGTCAGAAAAAGAAATTAAATCAATGAGTTGCACCACTAGTATTTCTGTTCTATCTTCTCCTTGAAAGTTTACAATAATTACAAAAATAAATCATGTCCATTAATAAATTAATGAAATTATCACAAATAAACAGTGCTGGAAGACACTTTTAAAAGTCACTTAGTCCATTCTTGTCCCAGTGCAGGACCAGCTACACTTGTGTCTCTTCTAACAGATATTTGCCAAACTCACTCCTTAAGACTTTCAGTGACACAACTGAAGCTCTAGGCAAACTACGCAAGCATTTTAAGTTTTCTTTCCATTAAAAAGTTTTCCCTACCAAGCTGAATCCTCCCTGATGCAACTTCAGTTTACTTGTTTCTGCTTCCCCACCAGAGGCATGGAGAAGAGATTATATCCTTACCTTTTTCAGCAACTTTCTGCATAATTAAAGATTTGTCCATCTCCATCCTCTGAGATTTTCTCTTCAGGACGATCAATCACCTCATATGTTTAACTCTTTCTTTATATATGCCACGTTTCTTGGACATCTGATTATTCATTCTTATTACTCTCCACTGAAGCCCAACTGCTCCACATCATTTTTGAAGGATGGTATCCAAAAAAGGGCATGCTATTCCAGGACAGACCTTACTAAAGCTTAGCAGAGTGAAAACTTCTTCACAGCACTTCCAGGCTAGTGTCTATACATTCCAGTATGATATTTATCTTTCACAATACTGGCTCCTACTCAACTTACATACTATTATGGCTCCCAGATTCTCTGCCAAAGAACTTCTACTGTTTTTCTCTATCCTATGTCAACCACATAAACTATCCCTACATATCTACACCACCTTGCATTTATATTTTGAATGGTATCATAACCATAGTTTGGATTTTTCAGGATAATTTTGGAATATAATCCTGCTATTGGATGTTACATTTCTCCCAGCCTTGTGCCATCTGTAAATTCAATGAGTATACAACTTAATTCATTTCTTAGTTATTTAAAAACACTGAACAAAGCCAGTTCCCAGAGATCCCTGTTCAAAAATATCCTTCCATAACAGTAACCATTTATAAATACTTTTTGGCAACTGTAACTCAACTGTTTACACTGAGTATATAGTATTTTCAGTTTCTTCAAAGCCATATGCTTCATACATACAACACTGGTAAGCAGGACAAACTCTGCTGCATTAAGGAAACTGGGAATACAAAGGAGGTACTGAGGTGTTGTGAGCAAAATGTAATATTGCCGGTATCTAACCATAACCAATAAAGAAAAACTTCACTATTAATATTATATGCCATTTTATAAGAACTTAAGTGAGGATATCAGAAACAGAGCTCAGAATAATACATTGCTTTACAGAATATCAAGTTTATGGCCTATTACTGTTTAATTTTGTGAAAATTTCTCACTGTGTATTCTCAAAAACATAATTCACAGCTTTCATGGCCTGCAAGTATGAAACTCCACTTAAATATATATATTTAAAAATAAATAAACTGAAACTGATTCTGGCTGGAAAATAATTAACAAGTAATACACATGGTTTAAATCAGGTATGCATGATTTCAAAAGCAAATATTTCTTTTATCATGTGAACTTACAAGGCATTCCCCTTTAGAAGAAAGAAAAGACAGCAACTTAACTGTTTAAAGCTTAAATAATATCAGAAATCACATTTTAAGAGTTTGAAAAATTGAAATAATAAACATTTTTTAGTTTCTCATTATTAAAAGAATATTTTCAGCTCCATTCATTAAGTTCTACTCTAAGACTGAATGTCTAGCTTTGCCAGTTTCTGTTAAATCTTGAAGTTTTCAGATAGCAAGAAAAGCAAAATTTTTCATGTGGCTCTCATACCGGCTTAACACTGTAAAAGGTCCACAGATGAAATACTGGTCCCATCAAAGTCAAAATTCCCTCAGCTTTAACAGAACCAAGATTTCACCCTATATCTGCTAAAGTTTTGAAACTTTACAGATATTTTAGAAGCATGAAAAAAAAATGAAATGAACATTTTCCTGGTCCTTTAAAAAGCTCTTCATACACATTATGCAGATTTGTATAGCATTCTATGCATGACCAATATCACAAATATCATGCATGTGCATAGACATGCTATATATAATACTACATGTCTTATCATTCCAGCTCCTCATGCACAGAAAACACACAATGTCACTGGGAGTTTCACGTATGGAGCATTCGCAGAAAAAAGCAAATGGAGCAGTGGTAACTCCTCAGATTGTATTCTAATGTAATCACTGATAAGGAGAGCACAACCTGATTTTCAGTTTTCCCTTTGCAAATGAGGGGTCGGAAAGCAAACGGTGTCAGCTTGAAAATGCCCTCAGCAGGATGTTCTAAATGGGCAGTTATTTTAAACATACTCTCTAGTATGTTTTAATGCTATACAGACATTACTTAGTCTACAGAGAGCAGCTTACTTACGTCTGGGGCTCCTTTTCATTTTGCTGTTTTTGCTGTGGTTGAAGAACGTTATTTACCAGCTCAGTGATCCCACTAAAGGGAAACCACCTGTTTAAATAAGCAAATAATGTAACTGAATAACCAATAAAACCACACTAGTTTAAATGTTTTCTTATCCAATGTTAATAGAAATATACAGGCGGAAAAGCTAGAGCCAATGGGAATGTTAGCTGCAATACTAAGTCAGCCACTAAGGATGTAAGGGAAATAAAGTTTTACAGTTCACCAGTTCACAAGCAGGCAGCAAGAACCTACATCCAGCTAACATGTGGATGAAGTAAGAAGCTGCAGGCAGCTCTCTTACAAGCCAGTCAGGAAGCAGATGACAAACTACCTGCAGCCCATCAGGTATTAGTGAAAGCTAATACCATCAAAGGTGCAGAAAGCAGAACATGGCAAAGGTAGAAAAGTCAAGCCTACTGCATTTTTAGGACATTTTACTTACTGTGTCAGCTGTGGTTTTTGCTCTTCTTTGACCCTAAAAAGATAAGTTTGCACAACTGAGTGCAACATATTGTAAAACAACTACCCTGAAGTTCTATAATCTCTATCACACGGGCAGGAGAAAGTTCTTACTTTAAGTTAAAAGGAATTCATTTAATATTTGTTGTATATTTATTTTAAATTGTATTCTGTGCTTATTTCCATTTAGGATTAAAAATGGGGAATGCCAAGTATCTAAAACTTTTAGTTACAAAATTAAATCGGTGATGTTCTATAACTGGCTTCCAATTAATTGGACAGAGTATCATGTTAGAACATTCCCAGCACTACATTCAGCTATAAAGGCAAAGGAAGGTGCTTTGATTATGTTAACTATAAGATTTTATTTTTATTTTTATTTGCAACCAAATTATCTATCATAATTCAAGGTGAATTTGTAACATGTAACATGCCATTTAAAATGCAATATCCTGACCTAATAGATTAAAGGAAAATCTGCACTATATTTATTAAACAACAGTGATGTCAGGGTCTGCAGACAATGTAACTCTAAAAACTAAGGAAGGAAAGATAAGGAATTTTACTCTGACTAAAATTTACTAGGACTTGCTAAAAAAAAATAGATAATACACACACTATGTATGTATAGTACTGATTAATATTTGTCCTAATATTTTATTAGGAAAACATTATATCTGAAATACATGCTTTAATTTGAGTAAGCAAGATGATGTTCTATACTATTCCTCTCCACTGAACCCAAGAATGGAGACATATACTCACAGGAATATTTACATCCTCTAACTGCAGATATGTGTCTTAAATATCAAGATAGCATCTAGCTTCAATATGTGTTCAAAAAAATCTATAAAGATTCCTAAATAGATATTCTGAATGCCTCTAAAAATCCTCTCTCACCTAACTAAATGGGAGTGCAGGCTCCCAATTTAAGCAGATGCTTAATGTTGGACAGAAAATTAAAGCTCATCAAAATAGATCCACATCTCCTTCATACGACAACACAGTGAATTCCTCTATACACAGAGTTCAGTGACTACACAAGCACTAAACAAGTGGACACCAAGACACACTAAAAATTTTCCAAAATTGACTACAGAAAGGGAAAACTGAACACACAGCACACAGTAAAAAGTCTTCTAGCATGGTTTTGCCTCTTCAGCATTTTAGAAATTTATATATGAAAATAAATATGAAAATAAAATTCTCATGCAGTCACAATTCCACTCTACCATGCATCTTAATCATAATATTATCTTTAACCATGAGATTCCATACTAGTTTTTCAACACAGGAAATTCAAGGGGCGAGGAGTGGGAGGGGCAGGGAATCAAAGCATTTCCATACTTTTTTCACTAGGCAGCTTAGGACATTTAATTCCCCAACAGTAAGAGCCTAAAAGGTCTATATGGTCAACAGTGAGAAGGAAACACTCCCAGACAATCATTCAGAGCTCCTAAATCACATGCCTAGAGGTAGACAGTGTAAATATCACCTCCCTGGCAACTGGACAAAGAAAACTGAATATGTAGCTAGTCCATGGTTCCTTATATTCTGCTCTGTACGTGACTCCCAAACGTATTTACTGGATACTTTTAAGTTATTACTTCATTGTGAATTTTTCTATTGAAATAAACAAAGGAAGTCTGAGCACTTCACATAATCAGATTACAATCAACATCTTCCCTTTGGATAGTGACCATGGTCAATTTTTTTCACATGTGGAACTGAAGTCATAATAGAGTAAGATCAAAACTGCAATAGTGCACACTAATTCTGAGTGTACTGTTTGAAATCTTTTTTTCAAGGGGATCTAGCATCTTAACATAATAGTACGTTTGGTGACTTCAATTGCAGCTGCAAACCCTCGGTATTTTTTAAAATCTTACAATTCAATTTTTAGTTTAGCACCATTAAATAAAAATATTGCCCATTAGAAGACACTTTGAAAACATGCATTTAAAATTATTTTCCCAGAATTTTATAGGAACACTGTGTTTTAAGTCAGGATATCATTTGACATCACAATTCAAACTATATGTCCTATTAAATAATCTTTTCTTCTCTTACAGTTCTGTGTCTCATCCACTACACACTTTCCAACACTGCAGTTATGTGAGGACAACAGCTTCCATTATTATATAACTGTGACGCATTCCTTGAGCACTCTCCATACATCCTTCAATCCCTGGATTAGGCAACGATCTTCCTTAAATTTACAACAAACATGGAGGGCAAGCTACAACTGGAAAAGAAATTATGAAAAAAATCTATTGAAAAAAATGGATTCTACCATATGAAATTAAACTAACTTTCATGCTGTGGACCAACAGGCCTGGACCCTTCAGGTGTACAGCACAGATATTGATCTTTCAAGGTCGGAGAATAGATAGAGATTCTGGATCTAAATCAGCAAACCACAGGCCAATGCCTGCTACTGTCTTTCCAAAAGACACTTCAATCAGATGAAATTAGGAGTAGAAGCTTAGTAACTGATAGAAATAATGACATATTAGATAAAATACACAGAATGTGTTTTTAACACTGCTGTGGTTTAAATAGCTTTTTCTGGACAGAACAGGACTGAAGAGACTCCAGGTTCTTACTCTTTCCATATACAAACGTACAGTTGTATCTCCTTTGGTTACAAGAACTGCTTTGTGTTTTACTAGATTATATACTCCCACGTATATACATTGCTTTCTCCCCCCTTTCAAAAATCAGCAACTAATAATTGGTTAAAAGAGGTGGACTGACAGGTCAAAAAAAACCCAAACCTCCATTTACTCAAGAGACAAGCTGAAAAACCCCAAGCAGTATGATTGCATTCTGCTTCTTCCAGACTACCTGTCTTCATTTTACCTTCCCACATCTTTTCAATCTTATCCTCTCAAAATTCTGCCAAGAACAATACCAGTTCTAGTTATTCACTAGAAACAATTTCCAATTTATACCCGTTTAGTAAAACCACCAACAGGCTGCAGATAATGTGTCTGATCAACAGTGACTGGACAATGCATGCTAACAGTGCAGAATATTGAATACTTTACCACCTATTTTCAATTTTGTTTATTTCTGTCATTACAGGAATTCACTCAACACTTTGCACAAGCACGAAAAGTAAAAAGGAAGGATTTTTTCCTATGGCATGTAGCAATAGGACGAGGGGGAATGGCTTCAAACTGGAAGAGGGCAGGTTTAGATTAAACATTAGGAAGAAGTTTTTCACTTTAAGGGTGGTAAGGCACTGGAACAGGTTGCCCAAAGAGGTTGTTGAGGCCCCATCCCTGGAGGTGTTCAAGGCCAGGTTGGACGTGGCCTTGGGCAACCTGGTCTAGTGGGAGGTGTCCCTGCCTATAGCAGGGGGGTTGGAACTCGATGATCTTCAAGGTCCCTTCCAACCTAAACCATCCTATGATTCTATGAAATTAATTCTAAAATGTTAGAAGACTCTGAAGCTTCTGTCACAACTGTTTTGCACAGATCATAACGCCATGTACTGCTTCACTTGAAAACAAGCCAGGTTTTTCTACTTGTCAACAATAAAGAATTTTTGCACCTTGTCATTGGGAACCTCTGCCCTTTGAAACATTCATAGCACCATTCCCCTTGTGTTCTTCTACAAGCCTACACAGTGCAAGTGCCAGAGCCCTTTGATCTTTTCCAAGAGCTAGCATCACTAGGTTGTATCTTAAGTCTCAGTGAACACTTTTTGAAGTTAGATCCTCTCCATGTACTAAAAATTTCCTCAAAGATTATGGCTAGTCCCACTGGCACAGAGAATGAACAGGAGAACAGAACAGAAAGAAGAGGGAAGAGAACAAGAAAAAGGGAAACAAGAGAAAAGACAGTGAAAATGTTAACATTTTCTTAGCCCTTTAAACTCCTAATACTTTTCTATTCTTCAATCAAATGCCACCAATAAAAGCCCCTCTCTAAAATCTACTATGACAAAACCATAAGGCGTTCTTCCCAAAAGATGTTTTAGTCACAGGTAGACCAACAAGCACTCTGTTATCACACCTCTTCTCTACTTTTACATGCTTGGATATATAGCCACAAAAACATGGGGGCAGAATTCAGGTGCCTAAATCCATGAAAATGACCTGCAAAACACACTCTAGACCTCCCAGATATCTGAAATGAAACAGGTATCTAGTCCTTCTCCAGTGAAGTTTGGGGAAATCCAGATTTCAGAATCTGCCATCCTTGGCAGGGGTAAATATCTTAATCTCTACCTCAAACCAGTGCTCTCAAGATTCAGAACTTTGCCATCCACAGACCTACAAGCACAAGGAGATCTGATCTGCAGGAATAGTCTGGGTGTACCTAATGTCTTCTAGGAACACTGAGTTGAGCATAATCCATACAACACTCTAAGTCACTTTCATTTAAAAACATTACAGGTCAGTAGCTGCAGTTCTTTGCTCAGTAGCTTTCTATGCTCTCCTTATCTCCTAACCACCTGAGTGAGGTGATTAGAAGAGGATAGACGGACTGAAGTTTTTTCTAGCCCTTGTGTTGAAAATGAGAGGATTGGAAGTATAAATCAGTCTTTTGTTTGGGATTCTGTTTTCCCTCACCCATGAACAAAAACATCTAAATATGTATTTGTTATTACAATAAACGTTGTAATTGATGTCACTGGTATCAATTTAATGAAGCTGTTGACGCTTCTACAGTAGCTATTTTTATTAAATATATTGCCGATGAAGTCCAGAGAGTGGGACATTTGTAGGAAATTCTAAGTTTAGAGAACACAGAGCCTAATGGCCAAAAACCCAAAGCAGAATATATATACAGTAGTCTCAATAAGCAATGCATGTTACACTAAACTTGATTAAGAATTAAGATGAGATTAAATATTAATGTGCAGAACTATCTGGTTTTCCTAAAGCAAATCATACAAGAACAATGACGCATAGTCTCAGATCTATAGAAAGAATCTTCACCTTTTGCTTCCTCTACAGATACAATACTAACATTGACATCCAGCTGTGTTCACAGCAAAGAAGTAGAGAATAGTTGAGAGAAGACTGTCTCAAATATATATTTCTAGTTATACACTTTAAAAAAATCCAAACACCTATAGAGCTGCTATCTTTCAAATAAAAACAACATGAATGCTAACTACTTGACACCCACATATACTATAAAGGGAATTAAAACTGAAAACTGTCCTCAGGATTTGCATTTGTTCTTCTTTGCATTCCAGGCCCCACTAGCCCAGATGACAGTACAGAGCCAGAAGCTCTCTCGAGTCGTTGCCAACACACAATCTTTGAAGCAAAGACAGTATTCTCTTTCTCTCATTAATAACTGTCTCCAATTATTACCAGGTTTGAAATATTCCAAAATCATTTGAAAATTAGAAATTTTCTTGTCAATGCAAACCTAGTGAAAAGCAAAGAGTGAAGACAAAACTATAAATTCAGTTTATAGATTTTAAGTTAGATACTGTTATTTCTTGCACAGAAGTCTAAAAATGGAGATACTACTAATTAACAGGACTACTGTGACTACGGCACACTATAGAGTATTCTGAAAAGTAAAAAGTATTATGTAGAAGCCAAGTCCTATAAGTGAAAAGAGGGTATCTCTGTATTTGTGATGCTCGTGATAGTTGCTTTAACAGCAAAAAATCTTATGAAAAGGGTATTACTAACAAATGCCTACTAAGGAGATATTTTTAAAGCCATCCTTTACAAGCTGATGCTTCCATCACCTGACCAAAGAATTTCTAACCCATCTGAAAGGCACAGACCTACATTCTTCAGGGCATATCATTTTAAATGACAGACACTTCAAAAAAAAAATCATAAAAAGATCAAAAAACCCAACTTAAATTATGTTAATCACTAAATTGTGTAGGTACCCAACATACACTAGATGAACAATTTTTTTCACGTTTTGTGGTAATACATGCTGCTTACCAAATGTCAAAGTCTGTAAAGAATTCAAGCTAGAGGTAAATCCTTGCCATACTTACAAAGGAGAAGAAATGACCCTTGCCATTGGAAGTGTTTAACTAAATATCATCAACAAGCTGGGAGTTCTGCATTTTGTGGCTCATCACTTATGTTCCAAAACACTGATTACACATTAAAGGAAAAGAATAAAAAGGAGATCACTGTTGAATCCCTCCATTAAACTTTTCACAAATTAAAAATATAATTACTAAATTAATACTTCCCAACAATCTTAAAAAAAAATAAAAATATAGCATTACCCAGCATGAACTGGGCTGAAGACTGCCTGGGAAGCTGGTAAGGAAAGCAAAAGCGAGTGATTTCAGTTTTCAGCACTTCTAAAAGATTTTGATTAAGGTATGTAACAGTTTTTCTCAGGAATTTATATATTCCCATTCTCGTAGTACATGAACATCATAATCTTTTAAAAGTATTTGCCATCACAAATATTTCTTAATGTAAAAAAACTTCCTCCCCAATATACCCTGGAAAATGGCACTGAAAATAAAATAAGATTTAAAAAAAACAATTATAAAATGTTACCCCCTTTCCCTTCACATTTTCCCTTTCGTCCTACTCTTTCTCACCAAAAATGGCATCCAGTGCATAACTATACCTAAACCATTGTGGGGTGCCCATTCCCTCGGTCTAACTAGGGACTGTACTGAAAAGGGGGGAAGATTATCAGCACCAGCCACATTCAGAGGTTTCCACCACCCTGTCTTAGGATGCAAGGTCCATTAATCCATTTTGCTAGATTGCCTGCTGTGGACTCTTTCTTTTCTTTTTCTAAATCTCTGTAACAGTATCCCAATGATATGCCCTGCACCAGGAGGCAAACTTAAAAAAAAAGGATTAGTATGCAGTGACTATCTGCTCACACGTCGGAAGTCAAGATACATGACACATACACGATATATAACTTTGCCTGCACCTACTCTTGACAAAACAGTGGAGTTAACACAGTCACACAGTCAAATATGTGTAAAATCAGCTATTTCCTTGAAAGAGGGCATCTCTACAGATTACGTTAAACTATGTAACTATGTTTAACTCCAAGAAAAGAGAGTTAAGGAGGTTAAATATAAATGCCATGTCAATTGAATAACTGTAAAATATTTACATATTAACTGAATTGATACTCTGCATTGATTATCCTATTGATGCTATAAGAACACTCATCTTAATTATTTTTGATCAAAATTAAAGTCTTTATTTTACATGACCACTCCAAGTTTTTTATTAATTTAGAGAGTATAGGTAGTTGAATTAAGAGGGATCATATTTTGGATAATAAAGTAATGTCTTTTCAAAGGAATGATTTTTCTGAAGAAGTGTGTAGGTGATTTTCCTGACTAATTTGGACCTGTTTGTAACAAAAGTATCAACAGTTTCCACAAAAGCACCTCCGAGATCAGTAGCTGAGAGGTAATTGGACATTTGATATTCATGAACAAGCAGGTAGAGAAGTTGGGTACTTGGGCTAGAAACAATACCTGTAACACAGAATAAATTTAAAACCTATCTAAATCCATGGTGACGAGGTTAACATCCCTGAAGGCCAAACTGAAGTGATATTAAAGGTACAAGAGAAACAAGAAAGTACCATACACACTTTATAGGTCTGTACCTATACATGCTCCTGTATAATAATAGTCGAGGCTGAATGAGCTCCCTATATGAACCTCAGATGAACATCACCCATAAACATAATAAATTATGTAAGATTAAGACTACTCTGACATTGAGATGATAATTAGAAACAGGATGGTTTTATCAAAGGTTCCAGATAAACAAGTCTCAACATGAAATTTTGATACTAATATTTTCAGAAAATATATACTAAATATATACTAAAATGTGGCTCGCTGCAACTGAAAACATAGTGCCCAACAGCCCTGTACCTTCAAATCTAAAACAGAAGAGACTGACAGTATGTTTTGATTATTTCAGAACCACAACAATAAATAAGACTCTGCTTATCTCAGGATATGAACTCTTCAGGGCAAAAATGTTTCCTATTATTTGTTTCTGGAGTAAGAGACAGAGACACTGTGTTCTACAAATTAAAACTCTCACACTTCTCACACCTTTCCTACTTTGGTCAGACTTTTTCCTTTCTGTTACGGTGTTGATAGTAAAAGCATAAAATGAGTGTCAAAATCACAAATCAGGACACGTGAAAATGACTGTAGTACAACTGTAATGACAAATAAGTACTACACTGAATGGAAGCCATTATGTTATGTGCAGTTCCAGTAATTAATTCGTGGATCAATGCTCTCTTTTGAAGGTTATCCAAAATTGCAAGCAGGAGGCCTTGACCAGGGAGGTGATATTAAAAGGTCAATGTTAAAAATCTAGTGTTTGTCCAAACCTACCACATTGTGTAAAATGGGCTACTGCGGCTTTTTCCTGTATTTAGCAAACAAAAGAGTATTTTGGCTATCACCGAGTAAGTGGGAATTTGTAACCGTCAGCATTATAATTGGTTGCCATGTGGAATATGCCAGCTGCTTCCCACTTGGGTATCTTGTGTCTGCTGGCAGAACAAGGCACGTACAAAAACTAGGTAAAACAAGAATTTTAAAGCAATAATTAATAGAAAGTCTTGGATCAAGCAAAGTTGTCAAAGAGGGGCAATAAAAATAGCTAGAAGACAGTAGCATTATTCATCCTGTATAAACAAGTTTAACACAAGAAAATATATTCAGCGAAGAAGTGTCTGCCAATCTTAAAGTTCCAGAAGTTTAAGTTTTTTTCAGGTTGTCACATTGCCAACTTTCTTGAACTAGGAATTTCACCAGTCTGATTTTCTCTGGCTAAATTATCCGTTACCTGTTAGTTGTTCACCTCTGACACCATATATAATAGCTGCAAGATCCGATCAGCTAACTTGCAACATGTAAAATTAAATATTAGCCTCTGTTAGAAATGCAAGTAAGAGCAAAACAAAGATCCAGTCAATGCATATGAAGGCTGTCAAGGACAGCAGTTAGAAAAAGCAAGCAAGTTTTAAGGAGCCCTTGAGCCTTAGTAAATATTTCTTTAATAGACGTCTACCTATTCAGTTTCTATTGGCTCGTTTAAAGAGCAGCTAGTATTACATAATTCTTCACTAGAATGAATTTCCAAATCCAGTCTCAAGGACATGAGATATAGGTAAATACCTCCTTGAGTTTAATAGGTTTGTTCTGTCAGTGGACTCCTTTCTAGACAAAAAAGGCTATGTTCCTACAAGCATCAATTTTCTTCTCTTTAAGAAGCTACTTTGTGAGACAATAGTTTAATCATTTGTCATTTGTCCTGCAGTGTATTTGGTCACAATTATGTCTCTCTCACACAATCTGAAAAGCCCTGACTTCTCTACAGTCTCAGCGCTCGTACTAAGTACAGGCTGAAAAGCCTCTCATGGGGGCCTGACACTTCTTCAAGGCCTCTACATAAGCAGTAAATGCCTCCACTCAGGATGTTCAGGGTGTTCTAAACTATGTTAACAAAATTTTAGCTGGTTAAGCTTTAAAACCAGGTATATTTCAGTTCACTGGAAAAAAAAAAAAAAAACAAACAGGTTTATTTGGGTTTAATTTTTTCTCTCCAATTTAATAAATGATATTCTTATAAATACTGCAGATACATGGATATTTCAGGCAGGTGATTTAAGGAAAAAAATATTCAACCTAAAACAGCAGGAGTCAAATATTGGTCTTTCCTCTCATTTTGAAAGGGACAAAGGCAAAATTGTCCAATTGTCACATAAGATATATTACTAAATGCAATTCTATGTAATTACAGGGACCCCATAGCAAGTCTCAGGTGAGATTTGGGTTGAAAAATGTTTGAGTTACATATACTACTACAGCACAATCTCCTAAAAAAGAATCATTTTTGACAGCTAGGATTCATTTGAATGTATCTATTTTTAAATAAAATTGAAGAAAATTCTAATTACCTTTTACTTAATTACTGTTGTTAGTTTGAATTTAGTCAGGATTTGGTTTTGCTTGTTTGTTTTCCTACATTTTTATAAGTTTAACAAACAGTCAATTGAAAAGAAAATTTTCGTCGCATACAATCCTTAAGACAAATACTTTACTCTTGTACCTAATGTTACTTTAAAAAAATCAGGTTTCACCATAGGAGTGCTGGAATACCACTTAGGTCTTAGGTCTACCACCATAATCTTTTACATTTTGTGTAATAGAAAAACCTAAATAGTTTTATAGTCTTGCCTACAGGATGTATGAAACATACCACAATAGCTGCATCACAGTAAGCCATACTTTACGTATGGAAATGGAGATCACGATAACTTGATGACTGTGAATGATATTGTCTTGTTCATGACCAAAATGCAAACATTTCACAGAATCACAGAATGGTCAGGGTTGGAAGGGATCTCTGGAGATCATCTAGTCCAACCCCCCTGCCAGAGCAGGGTCACCTACAGCAGGTTGCACAGGATGGCGTCCAGGCGGGTTTTGAATGTCTCCAGAGTGGGAGACTCCACAACCTCTCTGGGCAGCCTGTTCCAGGGCTCTGCCACCCTCAAAGTAAAGAAGTTCCTCCTCATGTTAAGATGGAACTTCCTATCCTCAAGTTTGTGCCCGTTACCTCTTGTCCTATCACTGGGCACCACTGAAAAAAAGACTGTTCCCATCCCCCTGGCACCCTCCCTTGAAGTATTTATAAGCATTAATAAGATTCCCCCTCAGTCTTCTTTTCTCTAGACTAAAAAGACCCAAGTCCCTCAGTCTTTCCTATAAGAAAGATGGTCTAATCCCCTAATCATCTTTGTAGCCCTTTGCTGGACCCTCTCCAGCAGTTCCCTGTCCTTCTTGAACCGGGGAGCCCAGAACTGGGCACAGTACTCCAGATACGGCCTCACCAGGGCAGAGTAGAGGGGGAGGATGACCTCCCTCGACCTGCTGGCCACACTCTTCTTGATGCACCCCAGGATGCCATTTGCCTTCTTGGCCACCAGCGCACATTGCTGGCTCATGGTCATCCTGTTGTCCACCAGGACTCCCAGGTCCCTTTCCACAGAGCTGCTCTCCAGCAGGTCAGACCCCAACCTGTACTGATGCATGGAGTTATTTCTCCCCAGATGCAGTACCCTACACTTGCCCTTGTTGAATTTCATAAGGTTTCTCTCTGCCCAACTCTCCAGCCTGTCCAGGTCACGCTGTATGGCGGCACAGCCTTCTGGCGTGTCAGCCACTCCTCCCAGTTTTGTGTCAACAGCAAACTTGCTGGTGGTACACTCTATCCCTTCATCCAGGTCATTGATGAATATATTGAACAGGACTGGACCAATATCATTGATAGTAATAAGACATACATAAATATATCCCAATGTAACATACAGGTTTACAAGGTTACTCAAGCTTGAATAAATCTGTAACCTCCATGCACAATTTTACGAGACTGAACTTCAGTAACAGACAATCAAATACCATTTTAGTTGTTTTTCTTAAAAGAGCAAAAAAAAAGGTGTTGTTTTCTTTTTTTCCAGAGAAAGGTCTTTCTCTTAATACTTCATTCCATTTAAATGAAAACTTTAATCATAAGGACTTTCGAGGAATATTTATTAGCACGTATCGATTGCAACTTTCCTTATTTAATGTAATTTCTATTAATTCTATATTGTAAATATGAGAATTTATTTTTTACTTATGCTTCAAACTGTTTTGCAACTAACTGAAATTCACAGGGAACTCATAAAAAGAAAGCAGAAAGCCTAAATTTAAAACTAATACAAAAGCTAGGACACTGAAATCAAACACATTTAATCCCATTTCAGAGCATTAGTTGAATTCTACATAATATATTTTAAATAGTCTGCAAAAAAGATGGCCACACAAGTAATAAAAGTACAGATGTAACAATGTAAGTAGAGTTTCATTTTAGAACAAAATACTCCAAAAAGGCAGGTTCTGCTAGGGGTTTTGGTTGTAGAGTTTTTGGGTTTTTTTGCTTCTTCAACAGTAGATGGCATTCCAAGCATCTCCTGCAGAAATTGCTTTCTTTGATGCTTGTACTGTCACCAGCTGCTACAGTGAAATATGCAACCCTGGGCTCAGCTGCTAGGAGGTGAATTAAATAAAAATTCACTTTAACTCTGTAATCAATTTGAAATGTGTTAGTAATTACTTTGTTCTTGATATGTTATTTTGCCTGTTAAATAAGGATTTTATAACATTATTAGCTATAGTATATTCACCGGTTGAAAATCATATACATTAAAGAGCTTAACAACTACACAATAGACAGTAAAGTAGTATTGCTCAGACTGTGACACTTAATTGCATGAAATAGATTCAGATTTCTTCCAGAGTGCAGGCAATCCTAGAGAAGAATTCCTTGCAGAGGAAATAACAGGAACAGAAATAACATATATCATGAATTTGTTCTTGTGTTCAGCCTCTTTAAAATCAGCCTTACAGAGAGCCCCTCTGTAGGGTAGACTTACGTCCTGCATCCACTCATACATGAAGCTCTGAATGGCTCTCATATAATAAACAGTGGTATTGTCAGTACACGTACTTCATCAGTAAGGCCAGCTTACTAAATGGCACAAAAAATACAAGTTCCCTATCAAAAAAGAAACACAATACAGCTTCTGCTATGAAAACAAGATTAGAATCTAAGATTTAAACAGGAAATGAAAAACCAGGAGAAGAAAAATAAATGAGAAATACAAGAGTAATACAGTCTATTGTTCCATAAAAATTTTGTCACAATACTTTCAAATAGATTTTTTAATCTAGGAAAGTGTTATTCTTACTGACACAAACTTTACCGTGCCATCTTCTTGTTAAAGAACAGAAAATGTAATTACATATATCATAGATATGGCCATGTTTAATACCCAATTTATCAAGAAATCATTCATTTTTGCTGATTTGCTGTTGCTGTTCACATAAATCTTGAGAGGTGGAAATTATATTATTATTAAAGAAATTTTTAAAATACTTTCTGAGGGAATAATTCCAATATTCTTAAAACCCTCTTGTATGAGAATAAAACATAAAATACTGATTTTTTTCTGCAAATATAATTAATTGAATAAAAATATAAATGGGAATACTTTTAGCTCACTTTGAATTCTCTATTCACGTATTGTACAGAATTTATTTGTTTATATCTGGGAAATCACTGGAAATTACTGTGATATAATCTCATCTATCTGTGATATAATCTCTCTATCTACATGAGATATTTGAGGTAAATACAATGCCCAGTTTACATGCTCCTGCAAGAAAGCACAAGTGGTTTTCTTTAAAAACAGATGTTGTCTGGTGATACACTTGAAGCATGGAAGAGCTAGATTCATAAATACATTATTATAAACTGTCTGCATAACTAGCTATAGTAACACAGTTTACAATAATGGAAATGTTCTTTTCCATTGGTTTTATAAGCCTGAATCAATGTTCGACTAAGAAATAAAAGGTGCCAGTCTATCTTTTTACAGAATGGTTTACTATTTCTGTCTCCCTGTCTCCTTTGATCCATACTCTGTTGGGGTATGTTTGCTATTTGCACCTTTATGTTAAAGTGAATTAAAGTTAGATAATACTTGGAACTCATCAAATTTTTCTAGACTTTTTCTGATTCTGTTTTTGAGTCCACTTGTCTTGTACTCCTTGTTGTATGAATAAGGGTCTCCTAGTCTGAGGAGTTTATTTAAATTGGTATTTTTTGTGGAAATTTTTATTTCTTATGCTGTACAGGTGTATTTACAACTAGCAAGCAAAGTGATTCTAATGTTTTATCACAGATACCAATTAAACTGGAATGTTCACAATTATTTTTATCTAGTGACCAGGCATTAGGCTCAGGAGATGAACATAACCCAGTACTATGAACATAGCCAGATTTGAAACTGTCGACAAATTTGCATACATTCCACTGTCTACAACTAGTTTCAACTTTTAAGGTTTTAAAACTGATGTTCAAAGAATACTATCTGTCTTAAAAGAGGAACTGCTTTGGTAAAAGTATTCTAAACAGAAACCGACTCATCTGGTCTAATTCATGAAGGAAATACCACTTAAAAAAAAAGAAAGAAAACTTTTGCAGAACACATTGGTGAGGTTAATCTTTAACAATTTTGAGGTTTTGCCCCAGAACTAAAATTCTTTCAAATAGCTTCCATATCACAAATTGCACGCTAAGCAGAAGCTTAAAAGCATTTAAATGATCTGCTATAATAATTAAAGAAAATTATTTCTTTCAAACTAAGATGTAAGGTTCTCTGATCAGAATGCCTTAGCCTCTCCAAAATATCTTGCTTTGGCTGAGAATACCGATAGTTTTAAAAGCTAAAACTGTATCATTTTGATTAATTTCATTAACTCCTGCCACATATGAACCTCTGCATCGGTCGGTGGCTGAAGCTAACTGAGAGAGTTCCTGGGTGAGTCACTAGTGGTTTTACTCAGCCTACTAAAATCCTGCTACACCTACTTGAGAAGTGTGATGTTTTGGGTCCATTAGATTTGATGTTCCAGAGTACAATCCAGGTTGATGAATCAGGCTGTACTAAATTTCAAGGACATAGTGATATTATGTATTTATTTTCTCTTTGGGTGTTAATTTCCTTCAGTGTCTTTTTACAGGTTATTCAGCAAATTGGTTTAATAACCAGTGAAAAAAATCTTAAATTTAATCTCTCTCTGCATCGTAGAATGAAGACTGAAATGAGAATCTGATCTGTGTAACTATTCCCATTGCCCAATGAAAGCAAAACATCTACTCTCTAAATAGGATCTAGGAAAGAACTCTGGAATCCAAAAATGAGAGATCATAACCAAACAAAAACTGTATTACTATTTAGTAAATTCTGTGTTTATTTACACTTCTTTAATTTGGATTCATAGGACTACTCACACACAAGTATAACTATTCCTCTGAGTAAACTATCTTAACTTCTGAGATCTTACATAAATTACAGTCTAAATCAATAGAAGTTATTCAAACATTTAATTTCATTCTTCTTCTACTTCAAAAATACATCACATTGGTGTCTGAAAGTAGTACAGACATTTCTGTAAAAATCAAAATTCTCTCCTAGAAATGGTGAAAAACTTCAATCATGTGATTACTTTCAACATAGATTTTTTTTAAAAATATAAATAAAGTATAACTGAAACTGTAACAGTCTTATGTCTGACACTGCTTTCTTCTATTTTTTCCTAAGATTAACTTTCCTAGTCAGGCCGCAAAAAATTTTCCAACAGTCAGAGGGAAAATCAAGTGTCTAGGTTGGTAGCCTTTAAACCTTTTCACAAAATACCAATGAAAATTTTAAGTGTTCAATTAAACATCATAATCTATTTAAGTAAACTCCAGTATTCTCTCAACAATTAACATTTCAATGTTGACTCAACACCTAACCTTCCTGAAAGGATGTCATGTCTCCTGCATTAAAAAGAAGAATCTGAAGTTTGCCCCCTTTGTTTTGTGTTTCCTTGGAATAAATTTAGGAACCAATTAAGAACCCAGAACCCTCTGCCTGATATACATGTTATCTGGAACACTCACTAGTTCTTTGTCAGAGTGATCAGTTTTGGATTTCAGAAACTTAGGATTGGCCATGATAGGTTAAAGGCACTTGTAGGGGGAAGGCAGGAGTAGAAAAAAGGAACTTCAGTTCCCTCAGATCTCACATTCTTTGTCCACCAAAACTACACCTCTACTAGAGGCATAAACGGAATGCTACCTATAGAAATACTCACCTTTGTGAGCATCATTCTTCATAAACATATGTTATTCAAACTCTTCTGTGAAGAGAAGTTCTAAATGTTTAATAACGCAATTCTGAATCACAGCTTTGGATGATCATTTAACTCCTAATTCTTTATTGTAATGCAGACATTCATTGTTCTCGTTTCCAGCTAATTACAAGTATTCAATCATGTCTGTTTGTAATTAGAGTGCATTTAAAATGAATAGAACTGCCATTCATGAAGACACTATATATAAATGAAAATTAGTAAACACAAAGTGACATCAAAAACAGCCCAGACAATAGTCCTATGATTTAAAATGTAGCACATGCTAAACATCCTTGAAAAACTCACTAGTTAAAACATTTTGCAGAGCTTCAACACTAGTATCCTTTTCTAATTGAGAGTATGAAACTAAATTTTGTAAATTCAGTATTTTCTTAAATCCACACTAGCAGTATAAATGAAAAGTAAAGGCAATCTTCACTTCAAGAAAACAAGTTTAAAAGTGATTCTCAAGTTCATAAATTAATGAACTTGTATCCTGCTGTTTTGTAAGTAAAATACTAACCCCTTTCTTTCGACAAAAGAGGTACATGCATTTTTGCTTAAAGAGACAGTGACAGAGAAAAAAATGTGCCTCATACATGAAAAACCTACCCAAAATCACGACAAGGAGTAGTTTCAAAACTGCAGAAATTACTGATGGAAGGATGAGTTTACTACATCTCAGTCATGGTTATTCTCATTAATTGTTGTCTATCCCAAGCACAAGCTCAATACACACAGTCATGTGTGAGAGACAAATGAAAAAAACATATATTAAATAACTTAATGTGTAATAAAAATTAGACCTACTACCTTCTATCTTGTCTGAATCTCCCAAACTGCAGTTTAAGCTCAATACTTCACCCACTACAGGCATTAAGAACAGCAACCCTTCATTCCTTTGAAAATCTTAAAGTTCCCCTCAGTCTTCTGTCCTAAAGCATATCAAATTTCTTCAGAATCTCCTCACGCATGTTTTCTAGTGATCTCACCTTGACTGCTGTCAACTAATCCACCGCCATTTTGAGCTGCAGTTTTCAAAACTGGACACATTCCAGCTGGGCATTTACTGGTGCTGATTAGAAGTGAAGGATTGCCTCATAGTAATATTTATGCAACCTATGATGGCAAATAGCCTTTCCATAACAAAATGGACAATTAAAGTTCATGTTCACCATAAGAGGCAGTTTAGAGCCTAGATGTTGCACTTGGGAATTGCTACCTAATCAGTTGCTAACTTCAATTTAAATGTATGATTACATCTAAGCACAGTACTTACTGAATAATGTCCTTGTTGACATTATTTTAGACAGTATCTCTAATTTGTCAAAATAATTCTAAACCTCTTTCCTAACATGTTTTTAAGTGTATCCTATTCCATCATTCTGGACATTCATTAAGTGCTTGACAACTTCACCAAAGTTTCATTTTGTACATCTTTCTCTTTAGACAGAAAACCATCCATAGATAGTAAGTAAAACCATCTGACTATTACTTACTGGTACGTATTACTATTCTACAGCAGTTTTCTCTATATCACCTGCCCTGGCTTGCTTAGGAATATGTTCTGCAAAATGATATTAAAGTCTTCCTTGAGTGAAGATATGTTATCTATTGCCATTTCTCTGCCTATAGAACCTGATACCTGTTGCAGAATTAAATTAGATTTTTTGGCACGATTTGTTCTTGATAAATCCACACTGTCTGCTATTCATTTCTTTTTTATCTTCTAGATACTTACAAAAACTTTGCTTATTTCTTCCACTGTTTTTCTGAGAATTAAAGTGGACTCATTCACTTCTACTTCTCTGGCTCTTCTTTCACCCACACCACCCTCACTTTTTAAAGGGGGAACCTGTGTTTGCTCTTTTATAGTCTTCTCTAACAGAATATCCAGAAAAGGGATTCCATCAGATTTCCTCAACTCTTCAAATAGCTTAGAATAAAATCCACAAGACCCAACTAATTAGTAATTTTATTATTACTTTGTGACTCACAAATACATTTAAATTCACAATTTTAGAGACAATCCTAGCATCTCAGTGAATTAAAATACTAGTCTAGCCAACAGAAACAGAAAAGTACTTTCTAAAGCCCTGTCTATTCAGATCACCTAGTCTGAATACAAATCATAGAATCATAGAATGGTTTCGGTTGGAAGGGACCTTAAAGATCATCTAGTTCCAACCCCCCTGCCATGAGCAGGGACACCTTCCACTAGGCCAGGTTACTCAAAGCCCCATCCAGCCTGGCCTTGAACACTTCCAGGGATGGGGCAGCCACAACTTCTCTGGGAAACCTGGGCCAGTGCCTCACCACCATCAGAAGAAAGAACTCCTTCCTGATATCTAATCTAAATCTACCCTCTTTCAGTTTAAAACCATTACCCCTCGTTCTATCCCTACAATCCCTGATAGAGTCCCTTCCCGTCTTTCTTGTAGGCCCCCTTTAAGTACTGGAAGGCTGCTATAAGGTCTCCCCGGAGCCTCCTCTTCTCCAGGCTGAGCAACCCAAACTCTCTCAGCCTGTCTTCATAGGAGAGGTGCTCCAGCCCTCGGATCATCTTCATAGCCCTCCTCTGGACTCACTCCAACAGGTCCACGTCCTTCTTATGCTGGGGGCCACAGAGCTGGACACAGTACTCCAGGTGAGGACTCACAAGAGCAGAGTAGAGGGGCAGAATCACCTCCCTCAACCTGCTGGCTATGCTAGGCAGCCCAGGATATGGTTGGCTTCCTGGGCTGGGAGCACACATTGCCGGCTCATGTTGAGCTTCTCATCAACCAACACCCCCAAGTCCTTCTCCTTATGGCTACATCCATTCTCCACCCAGCCTGTATTTGGGCTTGGGATTGTCCCAACCCACATGCAGGACCTTGCACTTGGCCTTGTTCAACTTCATGAGGTTTGCACGAGCCCACCTCTCAAGCCTGTCAAAGTCCCTCTGGATGGCATCTCTTCCATCCAGTGTGTCGACCACTCCACACAGCTTGGTGTCGTCAGCAAACTTGCTGAGAGTGCACTCAATCCCACTGTCCATGTTGCCAACAAAGCTGTTAAATGATACCGGTCCCAGTACCAACCCTTGAGGAACACCACTCATCGCTGCTCGCCACTTGGACATGGAGCTGTTGACCACAACCCTTTGAGTGCAGCCATCCAGCCAATTCCTTATCCACCAAGTGGTCCATCTGTCAAATCCATGTCTCTCCAATTCAGAGACAAGGATGTTGTGTTGGACAGTGTCATATGCCTTGCACAAGTCCAGGTAGATGATGTCAGTTGCTCTCCCCTTATCCACCAACACTGTAACACAGGCGAAGACGGCCACCAAATTTGTCAGGCACAACTAGCGCTTAGTGAAGCCATGTTGGCTGTCGTATTATTTTATTTATTTTTTCTTTTTTATTATAATCAAATATTAGTAGAAAGTCTAATCTTGACCTTCTAGGATCAAAACAAGATATAGCATATCTGTAACCACTTTTAAAAATTTTCTTATTCCCATTCCTGAAAAAAATGCAATAGTCCTGTGTAGTCCTGAACGCCCTCTCCTACAGTTAAAACATTTGTATTAACCAAGAAACAAAATTTAAAACTGTTTAATACTTCTGGGCACAATGGTTACTTACTAATACAGATGATCCCTATTCACCAAAGACAGAGAAGGTTCATCTACCATAGCCCTGCCAGGCCTGCCTGTGCCACTGCTTGCCTGTATCAAACATTCCAGATTTTTTTAACTTATCTGACCCATTCCCCCAAGATCTCAGGATTCTTAGCCAGAGCTGAATTCTTACTTGCAGAAGTGACCCTGATGGAGAACAGAACATGTACAGAGAGATGGATGCGCTTGCCACAGCTGCAGAAACAACACATTTTGAAACTGAGCCTTACTTACAGTCTGAATTTTTTCATACAGAAAATAATACTCTTTATTTTCCCTCTCAAAAGAGACACCAACTATATGGAGAAGTAGGACTTAAGTAGCTAAATTGAATCACAAAATTCATGAACGGGGTATGCAATTAAAGAATTTACTTAAAACTTTCTTTCCAAACAATGTACAGCAACAGAGGGGTGAAAAGAGTGACCAGCAAAATTGGAATATTGAAGAGTTCAGTAAAGATGGGCAAGAATGGCGTGAGGATTGGGGAAATGACAGTGAGACCTGAGTTTCGGATTTTTTAACCTTATTTGAAAAGTGACAAAATCAGTAACTTGATGTCAGTCTTATCAATTCCTATACACACTGGAGACATATGTGCTCTTAAAGAGTGTTTTGACTGCATTTGGTTCATTTTCTCTTCCATTTTGGCACTCTAGCTCCTTGATCATCCAAAGTGTACACATATTAGTTTGCAGCCAGGCCCATTATGGCTGAACCAAGCAGTCATCTTGATGCACAAAAAACAGCTATGAATGAGAAGATAATAAAGATTGGTCTGCACAGTGAATAAAAGTACCATCTGGCTTGGAAGCCTGGGCTTGTTTCCTAACATATATAAAAGGACAGCATTGATATAGACTGAACAATCTATTCTTCAAGGAATAGAAGTTGGACAGAAAAAAATGCAAATTTTAAAAGGTGATGTTTTTTAAATATTGAAACATTTTACTCACAATAGTAGTGAAACTTCACGATTTTAAGTCAATATTGGATGCATTTCTAAATATGTTCTATTTCAATCTCACTTTCTTGAGCTTGATGCAATAATTGCTCAAAGAGACTGTATTACATACGTGATGGATGAAGTTAGATCACAGTGGTCCCTCTTCTGACTTGAAAATCTACTTAACCACTCTTACCTTCTCTTATTATGCACTCAGAAACTTTCCTATGTGTGTAAATCCAAACATGCAGCCTTTTTCAATTGATCACCCCTCTCCAAAATAAGCCATCATCTGTGATGTCCTAAACAGATACTATTAACAACCATCTAACTGAAAAGTGAGATATACCTGAAATTAACATTATGTGAGCATTCTTACAGTTATGTAAATATTTTTTTTAAAGGATAAATAATAACATACACTGGAAAAATAAAGGTTGCATTCTATGCATAGGGCATATTTTAAGTTAATACAATACCACCACACAAATTTAAAGTTATTTCAAATGTATGCTATACAGTTGATATTTAAATAACAATGAATAAAGTTATCTAAAAAGATATGGGCTTCTTATGTGTCCATTTTGTTCATGCATTGTCAAACAAATCTCTGTATTTGGCATAGCTAAAGCTATAGAAGTAATTTTTTTAGTTTGCCTAAAATTATTTTGTTTCAACATCTCTGATAATAGCTGTAATACAAGCAATGCTAAAAATATTGCAATATTATCTCATTGACTGCAGTGACTAAAAAAAGTAGCGCTGTGCAAAAAAAAGGCTACATTCAATAAGACTAGATGAAACTATAAAAACATAAAATTACTGAGCTTCAGAAGGAGAAAATAGACAATTCTTCCAACTTATGTGAGAAAGGATCTTCTTACTTTCTGGAGAACTCATATACAGTGGTTTATAATACAGCTCAAAGAAAAGATCATACCTGCAAGAGAAACCCTTAGAAAATGGAAGTGTGGAAGCAACCTCATTTCTATACAAAATCAAACCACTCTAGACTGACCTATAAAAAGCACATAAAATTACTACCTAATTAATTACACATAATGTTTTTTACTGCTGATACAATGCTGCAGAATAACACTGATTTGCAAAATGTTCTCAGAACAGAAAGCAGCGATGGAAGTACTCTGCCTTCTTCCACAGTTCTCATAAGGAAATAGCAAGCTCTTTTGATTTCAATAAAATGGCATTCTATAAATAAAATGTATTTATATCTTTGCAAATAAGCACAAGAGTTACACTGATCATGGCTTTAGAAATCTTGCCTAATTTTTCTATGATGCTTCAAAGCCTAGCTTAGCATCTGGATGTGCTGATTTTTATCATTTATAACGATAACAGGGTTTCGCTACTTGAACAAGATCTCTTCAGGAATGAAGAACAGCTGGTGGAAGCTGAAGCAGATGAAGTGAATGAGCAGAAGAGACCACTTTGAAATGTTTGTATCCTTATTTTGTTGAACATATATATCCCCAAACTGTCAACTCAGTCAAATATTTAAGAATTCTCTTGGAATTCCTCCTGATAACGGCCTACCATACAGCACCTACAGCCATTTTCTCCTTTCCTAGCCTGTCAGGAGATTCCATTTCATCTTCATGGGTGCCCATACTTATCAATTCCCATTATCATTACCTATGTCAACCACAGTAATGCAAAATTCCTCAGCAAGAAGCTATCAACCATTATCAAACTCCCATCTACATTTTTCCACCATAAGGGCTGTAGCCTAGTTTTCTACTCTCTGCATTGATTTTTAACAGAAGAGAGCATCGAGTGGAAAGTTTAATTTCTTATGTTCAAAATGTTCAACATCTTGTGACACACATGTCCAGGATGAAGATCATGGTCAACAACTTCACTCCTCAAGCATAATAATGTTTTTAACATACGTGAAAGGACACAGAGCTTATCTACAATAATCCTTGATTCCCAAACCACCCTGTCTTCTGTTATAGCTGCAAGGTGCACTGATCTCACCTCCTCTAATATGAACACAAAGAAATGTACGTATTTTAAAAAAAAAACACCTTGTTAAAATAAACCCCACTAACTGCATATGAAATTCCTCCCCCAGGGAGAGAATGTGAGAGGACAAACCAAACATAACAGATGTTAGTCATGTCATTTAATGCATGACTGAAAGACTAAAGATCCATGTTGACGAGGACAACACAAGAACCTCTGCAGAACAGAGCGGGATTAGCACTTCAGTATCTATTGTTAAAAATGAGGGAACAGTATAAAATAAAAAACAAAGACAATTCTCTTTTTCACATTTAATTAAATTTAAAACTATGGAATGCCCAACAAAGATGCTGCAGAACTTCTAATTTGCTATAAAGCCTGCCAAAACCCCAGAAGATTATGATTCAAAACTAACATTGTCAGCCACAGATGACATAGCAGTGTGGTCAAACTGATCGATACTAATAATACTCTATTTGTGATGTCTCGTGTTGTTCCTGTGCAAGGTTTCAGGATGTAAATGGAGAGATTTCACTATAAACACTACACAAACTAGTTACTGAAACCACAAATGAATGTAAAAATTCCTCTGATCATTGTATTATTAATTACAGGTATTATCACAGCAGGAAAAAAAAATTATTATGGACTCAGACTTTCTTTAAACAAACCAGGACATTTGTTCTGCGCATCACTGACACTAGCTTTGAAAAAAGTGATAATTAAAAAACTATTAAAAGTGACATCTAAAAAATGTATAATAATTGTATTTATTGGCATTTACTGAAAAACCTTAGAGTTCAAACCAAATTCCTATAAAAGGAGCACTTAAAGTTTAAATGTGTTCAAATATCATTAAAAATATTTGGAAAATGCTAACCACTTTCCTAAATATTAGTTGAAGTTAAGAGAATTACTAAAGAAGGTGGTCAACTAATAATTTAAAAAAAACATGTATGATATGCAAACATATCTGTGTCAATGTAGTCTTCCCTGTTGTGAAATTTCAAGTAGACAGGAAATGTAAGCTATTTTCTACAAAACGGAGCAGAATAGCAGCATCTGTGATGGCACTTTTATAATTAATATATTTTATCGTAAATGGTCAGCTCCATGATAACTATACAAAAAATATATTCTGTTTGGAATGGCAACGACTACTTAAAAGTTATATAGGTCTTTAAATATAAATCAATTGATGGTGGATACTGTAAGTCATTTTTTAAAGAAACAAAACACAAATGCATTATCATTCATCCTCCAGGAAAAAAAGAGCTTGGAAGGAATTATATCCCAGGATTCCTAGCCTTGTGTACAATTAATAGCTTAGAGCGCTTCAGCACTCAGAGACAAAAATCTTATTGCAATAGCCTTAGACTTTCCAGGTTTCTCATTTAAAAACAACAGCACTACCTTATCCATGTCTGCTTGATATTTCTTACTAAATCAGGGACGTATTCACATGCTGTGGCCATAACGTAGGCGAAGCTGTCAGGCAAGAGAATGCACAGGTCTTAAACAAGGCAAGTCTAAATCAGCCTTCAAGAAACAGAGTAACTGCCCAGTTGGCTTTCCAACAAAAATTATTATTTCTCTGCATTATGATAGCACATAGAGGCCCCAGATAATTCCCTCCCACCACTTTTATGTTAAAGTCCACACTTACAGCAAGAGAGAGCTGGAGAGGTCTGTTTTCACATAAGTTGAAGGTCATGCTCAAAGACTGTAAATATGTATGAACATGCTTAACTTTACACAGGTCTCTGCACAGGCAAGCACTAACGGCAAGATGTAGTGACTACTGCTCTGAATTCTTATAAGGCCTAAAAAGACCCCAAGAAAACTATTTAAAATGTCTAAATTATGCACGAAGTACGGTTAATGAAGTTAAGTATCCTCAAAACAGAATCCAGACACTTGAAAAACTGACAAAGAAACTGTATAGATATAGCTAACAGAAGGAAAAGGACACTGCTCTTCGGCACCTCTGCACTTCTGTCTTTTCCATGAATTTGGTACCTGACTGAGGTTTCTCTACCCATTTGAAATTATGTGCAATAGTACCATGAATTATCTTTTCACAGAATATTCTTGGAGAAGTCAGAACCAAATTGAATAGACTCATTCTTTTGATAAACATGGCATTGATCTTTTAAATAGCTTGAAATTTAAATAGCAATATTTATATTATATTATATAAAAATAAAAAAAATAAAAAATAAAATTATATAATATAATATTTCTTTAAATAGCAGAAATTAAAGTAACGAAATGGCAACCCATACCTTTTTACACCCCCAGATGAAGTCTGTACTTGTAGGACTACAGAGCCAGGCCCTCCAGCTTGCATTCCTTCAGCCTTTGAGGTTTTCTGCATTTTCTGCATAATATCACAGGTTCAACAGCTGGGATAATGAATGTCCTATCAGACTTTTCACCTAATTCTTGGAGGTGTGAGTCTCAAATATCCTGGATGGAAGGTTATGGAGCAAATCCTACTGGAAGCCATTTCCAAACACAGGAAGGGCAAGAAGGTCAATGCAAACATGCCTGAATTACCTGATTGCCTTCTGTGATGAGATGACTGGCTGTGTGAACAAGTCAATGTAAAGACTTTTGAACCAGTCTCCTATGACATCCTTATAGCCAAACTGAGGAGACATGGACTGGACAAGTGGATGAAAAATTGGTTGGACTGCCAGATTTAAGGCATAGTGACCAGACATTGAAGTCCAACTGGTAGCTAGGAATTAGTGATGTTCCACCAGGATCAGTCCTGAAGCCAACACTGTTTATTACCTTTATTAACAACATGGATGGTATCCACCATCAGCACTTTTGTGGATGATGATACCAAATTGGGAAGGAACAAGGGGAATCTGTCAAGGAGGGCAGGGCTGCTATGCAGAAGACATCAAAGGTCTGGAAAAATGGTTAACAGGAACATTATGAATTTCAACAGAGATAAGTTGAAAGTACAGCATCTTGGAAGCAACTCATGGCCCAACAAGCTAGAAAGCAGTTTTGCTGAAAAAAGACACGGAAGTCCGAGTGAAGGATCTGAACAGGAGACCTCAGTGAGCCCTGCAGCAAAGGCCAAGCACATTCTGGGCCATATTAGCAAGAGTTTAGCCAACAGGTTGACAGAAGCGATTATTCTCCTCTACTCAGCACTTGTGAAACCCCATCTGGAGTTCTGCATCCAGTCTGGGGCTCACCAGTGCAAGAGAAACATTGACATACCGAAGCAAGTTCAGCAGAGAGCCACCAAGATGGTCACAGGTCTGGAGTACATGATGTAAAGAAAGACACTGAGAGGCCAAGTAGTCCTTAAGAAGAGAAGGCAGCCAAGGGGAGGAGCCAGACTCTTCTTGGAGGTGCACAGGTATAGGTAAAGAGGTGTCAGGCAACTTGGAACATGAAAAATTCCAAGTATGTGTAAAGAAAACATCTCGTATTTTGAGGGTGGTCATATACCAGAAGAGTTTGCCCAGACAGACTGTGAAATCTCAATCCTCAGAGATGTTCAAAATTCAACAGGTTCCTAAACAACCTCACATACATGAACTTGCTTTGAGCAGGACCACTACACAACCTCAAAAGGTCCCTTTCAACCTGCACAATCTTATGATACTATGAAATTATCTTCTATTGTCTGGGCTTGTATTCTATAACCACCTTCTCTCATTCCCTTATAAAAAATGTAAGATGTTTTCAATTAAATATAGACACGTTTGCTGTGTTTTACAACAGACTCAAAGCCATAGGTATTCACAAGGTGAGCTCACTGTATCTCTGACGGTGCTCAGAGTTTAGGACCTTCTCTGACTGGTTTTTGTATTATGAAAAGCTGGATCTTCTGTTTCTTCACACTAAGACACTTCTGTGCACATGCTAGCACCCAAATTTAGCTTTAGAACAAATATGTCATTGCAGAGCAATCATTAGGTGTATGTCAGAAGATAAATTTCTTAGACATCTGGATCTTACCTATGTTCCAAGGCTGTGAGCAATCTTAGCAATTTTAGAGATTATTCACTTTAGTAAAGTTAAACATGGCTGTTCAAGGCAAAGTAGCAGATTAATTGTTTATTGCTAGTATCAGTGTTGTTTTGATTCTATTTCAAACACAAACGGCTCATTCCACAAACAAGTATCGGCTCCACTTTTTATATTACATTTTATCCTGTCATCATCCATTACACTCCCCATTCATTTACAATTCTTAATGTAGTTGACAAAAGCAAACATTTGAATGAGGATTCAAAGAAGCTTCTGTACAAATAAGATTTGCCATTTTGCTAAATGATAGATAACTACTAGTATAAAAAAAAGTAATTATTATTTTCATTTAAGTAAATACTGTTTAAAAATAGACAAATTATCAATTTAGCTTTGTCATCTGAAAAGCTGAAACAGCAAAATCTATGCGTGTTCCATTTTTGTGATTGCTGGAACTTATTACAAAATGTACTAGCTGTAAAAAAATTAAATAGGGTAATAAATATTTGTACTGAAATGTGCTAACAGAGTTCCTGTAATTGTTCTTACCTAAAGCAAAACACATCTAACAAGCAGCCATATCAAGCAACGTGACAGGTGGTTTCTGACAGATGCCACTGATCCTTCCTTGTTTAATACAGAACAAGCTGTCACTAAGTGACAAAGTGAACATAACATTCCTAACATTTGCTTTTTGAAGGATTTACCACAAGCGGCAACAAGTGGACTGGCTACTTTCATTTTTAAATTATTTTTAATATTTTCAAAGCATACTGTACAAAATCGTCTTGATGTTCATGGATATCAAACAGGCATTCCCTCTTCAGTTCACAGAAGCTCACAGAAGTTATCTAAGACATTTCAATGAATTGATACACAAAAGATGTTTTACTTTCTCATGGAAAACAAGAGACACACAGTTCCAACAGCTGTCCCACCACGAAAAATAAGGGGGGACTCAAATAAGAAGGCAGATGAAACATGGCCAGGAAATGTGCTTCTGGATGAAATCTATGGAAGAGTATGTTTGAGTATGCTTCACGACTTTTTCTATCGACTAAGAATTTGAAAAACTAAATGCAGAAATTAATACACATTTGGAAGACAAGAAATCATGTGACGTGCATTGACAGCAGCATGATTACTAGCTATTGTCAATATTTCTTTTTAGTTTTACAACAAAAGGAGACAAATTCTGCTAGTCCTCAAGCCACAAAGTTTAATATCCAAACATGAGGGGAAGATGTATCAGACTAGGTATTTCTAGCTCTCATAGCCAAAGTTCTTAACACAGACCACTACAAAAATTCTACAGTCTGTTGTACAGAAGTTAGACCATATGGTCATAAGGACTCCTCTTCAAGAGGAGCTCCTCATAGCTTCAAAATCTATGACTGAACATTTTAACTTAGAACTATTAGGATGCATGCTGAATTAAGTTTAAAACAGCTTGAAACATTTTGAGCAGAACAAGAGGTAACGGGCACAAACTTGAACACAGGAAGTTCCATATTAACATGAGGAGGAATTTCTTTACTTTGAGGGTTGGCAGAGCACTGGAACAGGCTGCCCAGAGAGGTTGTGGAGTCTCCCACACTGGAGATATTCAAAACCCGCCTGGACGCCATCCTGTGCAACCTGCTGTAGGTGACCCTGCTCTGGCAGGGGGGTTGGACTAGATGATCTCCACAGGTCGCTTCCAACCCTGACCGTTCTGTGATTCTGTGAGCAGAACCGACAAGTAACAGCAATTTCAACTTTCTTTCTGAAGAAAAAGCCTAAAATGTCACATAAAAAAAAAATTCTTAACCATGTCAAATAGTGACTATTGTTTCATTAGATTAAAAGTTTATTTTCTCTCCTACAATAGGAAGTCATTCTCTATTTTCATGATGATTTAGTGATCACATACAAATATACTGATCTTTCAATATGAATCTAATACAGAAGACTACTTAGAAATAATGACACTGGTAAATAGAATATTTAGAAGTTATCATAAATAAATAAATCAGCACAACTATTCCCCTCCAAATGTTTGATTGAATTAACTTATTTCTAGGGAATGTCTTTAGTTCCACTAAAATGTATTTATTTTTGCTTTGAAAAATTTTATAATTCAAAATGGAAATCAGCAAAAAAATTGAACAACCCCACTTTCAGTAAGCAATAATTATATTATATATGATTAATGTATGCATTCTTGTACTCTTCCTTTTCATTTACATGTACAAAAGTAAAAAGGAATTCTCAAGGTTGAAAAAGACCAGCTTATACCAGTGCAATCATGGTTTTCTCTGCCTTGAATAAGAGGTTAATGAGACATCCTAACTACCACGTCGATAACTGTGGGTTAAATTTAAAAAAAAAAAAATCTTTCTAAGTTTAACACTAGTTTACAAGAGAGTCTGTCAAAATTTGGAGACCTAAACTTTGACTTAAAATACAAGCTGGCTTGTTGTATTGGAAATGTGCTTCTTGAAGTCTCTGCTGGTCTGGCACTGTGCTTCATTCCTCACGAACTCAGAATATGAAGATGCTGAACAAGAAGGAATCTTATTTTTGCAATAAATCAGCAATCTTGCATATTGAAGTACTATAAGGACTCTTAAAATGTCAAATATCTTAGAACAATTGACAGGAAGAGATACAAGAGGCAGATAAAGTGAATTAGCAACTGAAAAAAACTTTCATTTGAAAAAATACTTCTATCACCAAAGGACAGTGTGTTAATGATGAATGGTAAACTAATCAGAATCTCAGAAATTAGCCTTAAATGATGGAAAAAATACCAACTGAAGAATGGGCTATGTTGGATTATTTATTTAGTCATCATTTCCCAGGACAATCTGCCATCCGCTCATCTCCTACAGCCCAATAACCAAAACAACAGTAACAAGCATTCATTGGCCTGATCCTAAGAAATACCCCAACAAGACCAAAATTTTACTTAAGGCATCTCAAGCAGCCACTTGTAAATCACAGAAAAAAACCTAGAGGGCAGGACTCAAAACCTGTCTCAACTGTTCTTTCTCTTCTCCGCCTTTTACTTCCTCTTTCGTTTCCCTCCTGTTGCCACCACCAGAACAGAAAGTGCCTTCACAGCCACAGCCTCATGGCTGCAGCACCCCCATGAGCCAACGAGGAATAAGGCAGCTGAAAGCAATTCAGGCTACCAAGACTTCGTGCTCTTCTTTTTTCTAATGGGACATCTAAAGAACTGTCAGATGCCGTGAAGGAGAGTTTTCTTTTTAGAAACTCCCTAGCTAGCATGAAAACATTAAGAAATACTGTCAAGAAAAGAGTGTTATTTAACATTTTACACTTTTAAATGTGTTAATTGTTCCTTCTTTCCGTGTCACTTAATCAAGAGCTTCTAAGAGATTTTTGTGGTCATCCTTACCGTAGCATTAAGCGGGCCCAGGTCTCTCTTCTCAAAACTTTGAATTTCTTTTAGCTGTTCAGCAATATAAAGCTATGCTGTTACACTACTTGCTTAACTGATTCGTCCCCTCAAAACTGACAGAATATAACTCCTCTGTTGCAGGTCAGCCAGGCTATTATTACTAATCTGCACCCTGGCAGCCACCTGAGTGTTAAATGCTGTATGAAATATAAGACATCACGACCTCTCCTACACCAAATCAGAATTTTCAATCATTAAACAGAAAAAAAAGACAGGGGAAACTAACACAATATACAAGTTAGTAATACCATATACAGACAGGGTAGGTCATCACCATGAGGTCTGAAGCATATCTTGCTAACTCAAGTTTTTTGTAAGATCAAGCAGTTTCACAATTCTATTTGAGAAAAATCGGCACAATTTAATGAACAAAGAAGTGAACTGAATTTATTTTTCCTAACCATCAATTACATTGTGATCTGACAAAGTTACTGGTTTGCCGCAAAGACAGAAAGGCCCATGAACAACTATTTAGCCTTCCATTTTACCAACTGCAACAATGTTCACATTGTATTCAAATAATCACACTGATACAAGACAGGGTAAACAGCAAATACTTAACATTATTTAATTTTTATATAAATATTAAGTACACTTTAAAAAGTTAAATCACAGTTTCCATCTCAGAAAAAAATAGCTGAAATCATCCTTTGATTTACAGCAAAAACTTTCAATACCATTTAAGAGATTATTTAGAATCTTAGAAAGAAAATCTACAAATTCATACAGCAGGAAATGCTGGTTCTTGCTGTGCTTTAGGCAAGCTGCGTGCATCACAGCTGAGATACAGCACTGCTGTCCTAACCAGGAGCCATCAATGGGAAATGACTGTTCCTGGTCCGCACTCCATCAATGCACGTTAGCACACTGCAAGTAATACAGTCAGAAGCCGGCGTGGAGAATGACACTGATACATTTTATAAAAACAGTAAGTCAGCAAGTCAGTTATTTTATTCCATGTTTACGCCAATCGAGCTAGATGCTCTCTTAACTTCAAATCAGATTATACCTGCTTCACTTAGCATACTTAAAAAAATTAAATCACTACTGTATTCGCCACTTTTTCTCTGCTTTGTACTCCTTAATAACATGAAAGAAAACGTTACATAAAGCATAAACAATTCATATACCGAATACAGACAGTTAAGCAAACTATCCTACCTATTCTCAATAAAAACTAATTTCAGAACGTAAAAACATCATCAATGCACAGTTTAAAAAATTTAAATTATCTTTTTATGAATTTAAGTATCAATTCTCTGTACTATGTGAGTATAATTATACATTCACAGTCAAAAATCTTCTGATTCTCCAACAAACATATTTACAGTTTAAAAAAAATTCCTTTACACTTGAGTGTTCTTCCAGAGTTCTCCCAGTGTTGCCAGAGACCATAAAATAGAGCATTTTTTTGTTTACAGTGTATAAAATCAATTAAAAGTTAAAATTACTGTCTTAACATGTTCTCTTTGTGTTTTTAATTCACACTCCTACTTTAATAAATACATTTTCATGAATTTTCACCCCCACTAATATGTCCAAGATAGCATTGCCCTCACAATGAGACAAATTTTATTTCGATTTACTGGCTGATTTTGCACTGTGCTATATTTTATGTTACCTTTAACCTCTATTCATTTTTAGCAGAATTCTTTACCAAAATTACTTTTCTGATACCTGAATTTGTTTATGATGAAGAATATAAGGGGAAAAAAAATAGGAGCTTAACTTAAAATTCCCAGAATTTAAAGTTTAGCAACTTTAGATTTTGTTTCAGGGGGTTTGTTTTGTCTTTTTTCTGCTTTCTGAAAGGTGATAGATTTATATATATATATATAATTTTTATATATATATAACATATAACTTCATATGGTCATTTTCACTTAGCCATTTTTCAAAGCATAACCACATGATGGGTTGCCTTTAGTCTCTACTGTTCTCATATAGTGTACCAAAAACAGTATTTCATACAGAGAGCACCAGACCCTATATCCTAATAAATGTGAAATTAAACTTACTTAGTTTTTAGAGTAGATTTTGGATTTTATTTTTAGCAATGCTGTGCCATACTTTCTCATAAATTATTTTTCTATGGTAAGAAACCAAAATGAATCAATTGAGATCTTATAATTTAAAACAAACAAATAAAAAAAAAAAAGATGTATACACACATATCAATTCAGGTAGGTATATGTTAATGAATATTATTCTTTATTAATAGACAAGGATGACCATGCACTTCCCATTATAAAATACTGGTTTCAATTACATAAAACTTTGTCACTTTCAACCATATGGCCTGACATTCTACATCACGGGTTTTACTTCACTCTGCATTTCTTTAATAACATTTATCAAGGTTTCTCTGTTTGCATAAACAAAGCTGCAAGAGAACAAACTGCTTTATGTTCAAAAAATGACCAAAAATCTGATGATATCATATTGAGCAACTTATTATGGAGGAAGCCTTAACATTTGACAAAGCACGTGCCATTGGTCCTCATATGGAAACCAAAAAAAAAAAAACTTTGAGAGTAACTTCAGATCACACATACTAAAGAGAATCCTTAGATTTTAGAAGCCAAATCCTCCAAACATTTCATCTGCAAGCAGAATCTTCTAACCTGGGCTGAACAAAACCATATCTGAAACGATAGCTCTGAGCTTTTATGACTCATACCAGGTTTTGATCCAGACACTTGAAATGAGAATAGAAAGGCTCTTTCTCCTGAGCTCCCTGCTGGGATCAGGCATCTTACAGGAGATGCATTATAATCTTCTATAAATCCTAATATGTATTACACTTATTTTCCACCTCAGCTAAAAAAAGAACCCACAACTATCAAGCATTCTTCTGCTAATACTGCTGACAGTCACTGGCAACATATCCCATCATGTTCTTTTTATGCATTCAGGCAGAAACCAACGAACAGTCACTGCTAATACTTCGTTAGCTGCTGTAACTGATCTAAGAGTTGTCATTCTAAAGGTTCCATCCTTATAAGGATCAGTGCAAGGCAACCTGATGTGCTATATTGCACATCATCACTTCTGTTTATAAAATGAAGAACTGAAGAGTTAGAAAATACATTAGAAAATTAGTGTAATCTCTACTTGGATTCTATGCATGTGTTACAATAATTACATGATCACACACCGTTTTTACCAAAGATCCTATGGCTCACTTAGCGTAGTTCAGCTAAGCAGCAGTTATTCAATATTTTGTGTCCTTCTCATTTCAGATCTCCTCACTTGCCCCATGCTGAATTTAACGTATACTATTCAAATCCTGCTCTCACCACATTAATTCAGCGTTTTCAATGGACTTTTCACTTATTCTTGCTGCTATAAATGAACCTTTAAAAAGGAAGGTTATTTATCACTAATAGGAAATTCTTCATGACATGTAATCCACAGACAGGCTCCCACCAAGTGTGAGTATCACATTTAAAGACTCAAGATCAAACTTCCTAGCTTGAGAGTTCACACGTGTTCCACTATTTCCTGTGGTGCTCACCCAGTTTTACAGCAGAAGTTCTCTGTCAGGTGCTACATCACATCTGGAAGTCACTAATGCATAGTGCTTTGTAAGAGTGGCTGATCGGCAGATCTCAAGGATGTAGTTGATACTGCCATCATTGCTTCAGGCAGTTCACCCTCACCCTCAGTGTGGCTAGCTTTTTTTAGTGCTTTCATACCAGTCAAGAAACAATTTTGATAGGCTTTACTGTGAGGGTCTTCACGTACCTCTGATTCAGAGACAGAAAAACAATAGAACTTTGTTTAAAATAAATAAAATCTAAATTATTGTAGACACCCAGGATGGAAAGTGACATCCAGGATGTGAAGCAATGTCCCACTTCTGAAACAATATATATTAAAAAAGGCAAGAATTATCGTAACTTAAAGAACACATTAGAACTTATGCTGGATCCCTTCCTAAGTAAAATCTTACTCAGAAAAACATCATATAGTGAGAATCATCCATAAGAGTCTTTCTACTTTTCAGGCAAAAATGGCAGCCAACAGAAAAGATGTGTTTGTCCAGAGGTGAAGGAGTGACTTTATTGCCAGAGAATAAAACACAGTGAAGCACATGAGCACCAAATTAATCTACCATCACCATCAGTGATATCATTTATCAATGTCTGAATGGAAGAGAAAGGTCACCTCAGGGTACAATAGAGAAAAAATTACTCATAATGAGAACAGCTGAGGAACTGAATGTAGAACAAAGGAACACCGCTACAGTCTCCCAAGCACCTGAGTAGCCATGTGCCACAAGTTAGAGGTTTCTTTGTTCCACACACCACCACTAGATTCTGAATAATGCCCCATTCTCCTATCTCTGTAGTGAAGCTTCTTAGACAGGAACTCTGCAGGTGTACTCGATCTGCCTGGGATGGAGTCAATTTTCTTCACAGCAGCCTGTATGGTTCTGGGGTTTTTTGGATTTGTGACTAACAGTGTTGATAACACACCAAAGTTCTGACTATTGCCGAACAGTGCTTGCACAGCGTCAAGGCTTTTTCCCAGCCTGTCCCTCCACAAGTAGGCTGGGGTCGGCAAGAAACTGGGAGGACGCATAGCTGAGATAGCTGATCCAAATCAATCAAAAGGATATTCTGTACCATGTGACATTTTGCTGAGCAATAAAAGCTCAAGGAGAGGACAAGGAAGCAGGGATAGTCATGGTTACAGCATTTGAACTGGTTTGTGTGCTGAGGCCAACTTACCAGAAATTGGTTAAATACCTGCCTGCCAGTGGGAAGCAGTAAATAAATTATTTTACATTACTTGTGTGTGTAGCTTTTGCTTCACCTATTAAACTGTCTTAATCTTGATCCACAAATCTTCTCACCTTCCTTTATTTTTCTCCCCATCCCAGAGCAGAGGGGAGGGAGTAAGCAGCTGTGCATAGTTGCTGGCCAGGGTCAACCCACCAAAACAGAAGAGGAAGAGCTTGCGCTACTGCCTCTGTCCAATGGGAAAGAGCATGACAATAAGGTCAAAATGATGTTCTAAAGACCATTCTGCAGATGATACACACCAGGTATTAGGCTAATTTTGAAAATTCCTTTCTTGTTCAAGCAAAAGTCCAGAGAGAACCCCATCTGACATTCGCAGTAGATTGACCTAAACTGCCAGATTGGAAATTTATCTAGTGAAACTCTCAGACAAGTAGTTTTGAGACCTTTTTGCAGTTCCTTCCTATTTCTGAGCTCAAACGTCTGGCAATCACTACAGTTCTTCCAAACATGTCTTCACCCAGACAGACATCCAAGAAGGTAAGAATGGCTGTCTGACAGAAGGAGGCTATACTGTATGCCAAGTAAGGCCTGAAGCCAGAGGATTTTTTTAAGAAGCAGCTTTGTGAAGAACATGAACTAAAGTCCAGGAAAAAGTTATAAGAAATTCACTTCCCCACTGAATAAGAACAGCCAGGAAAGGAAAAAGAAAAGTAAATAAAATGTAAGTAAATAAAGCAAATACAGAAACAAACAAACCAAAAAAAAATAGAAGAGGTCCAAAACAAAGAGAAGCTGTTCCAACTTAAACATATGGCATCCAGGATGTGCCTCATTCATTTGCATTTCTGAGGAATGTATATGGGGCTGAACACAAGTATGCTGCACAGAAATCTCTAAGGAGAATAAAGTTCTCAAGACCATTATAAAAATCACTCAGTCCACATTAGGAACTGTAGAATCACAAACTAAAAGGAAATAACTGTTCCATCAGTGATCAGTATTGTTCTTTATTGTGTACCTACAGATGCAATGCTCAGTCTTGTTTTGAAAGAAACAAGAGTTCTGGCAATCCCTGTAATGGATTACCTCTAGACTAATAAAGTCCTCATTCCCAGAATATTTTTATGAACAATTCATACTTTTATTTACTACTTCTCCTTGATTTGCTTCTAAAATTGTGCAGATTGCTATATTCTTCCCCTTTTACTATCTCTAAACCCTGTAATAACATGAAAAAATGAAATAATTTACATTCTTGGTCCTTTCCCAGGTTCTTGTAAATGGCTTTGTAGTTCTCTGAACAACTTTTAATGCACCAATTTACTTCTGACAGGGGGCCTTAAAAGTTAGTGCAATATTTTAGCAATAGTCACATAGAAGATAGCAGGAGAGGAATGGTAACATCTCCAAAAGAATGGAAATTAGTTCACACACTATGCCTATATTAGGAATGTTTTTCACAGATAGGAATTCTAGTACACAACTGAAAAAAACTTACTAATTAAAAAAAAAACTGTTATAAGAGAAAGATTATACTTGAAGAAAATAGTCATTTCTACTGAACATGCCATCCTGCTTAAAAAAAAAAAGTGTGTCTCCATTCATAGTTTTGCCAGCGCAGAAAGTTGTTAATTACATTTTTGTACCACTATTTATGCTAGCAGAAATCTGATCTAAATGCCCAGTGATGCTTGGGCTTCTAAATGCTCAGATTACTTTTGCGAAGTCACTTGTCCTTCTGGTTGCAAAAGCAACTCCGTGTTTACAGGCGGTCAACAGTCTGCCTCATGTCTGCCTCTACCTTAAGACTCCACAGCAGTTGCAAGATAAAGTCAGACTAATTAAAGTAAAAAAGTAAGTCAAACTAATCTTTTTCTTTCAAAAACAGTTGATTCTTGAGGGGAAAAAAAAAAAAGCAGACTTAATTTGTCTAGATTTCAGTAAACTTTTCAGGTATGCCACAGGAAAATAGGATGAGGGGTAACAGTTTTAAACTGAAAGAGGGTAGGTTTAGATTAGATCCTAGGAAAAAAATTTTCACTACGAGAGTGGTGAGGCACTGGAACAAACTGCCCAGGGAAGTTGTGGATGCCCCATCCCTGGAGGTGTTCAAGGCCAGGTTGGATGGGGCTTTGAGCAACCTGGTCCAGTGGGAGGTGTCCCTGCCCATGGCAGGGGGGTTGGAACTCGATGATCTTCAAGGTCCCTTCCAACCTAAACCATTCTACGATTCTATGAAATTAATTAAATCAGTCAAGAACTGGCCCAAAAACATGTCTACTAGAAGAAGAAGCATTAACCTGAAGAAACATAAACAGTAAGGGTCCTACAGAATCTATCTTGGGAAGAATTTTTTTTAAATTTGTCAGTAATCTTGTACATAAAAGAGCACAACACATACTTTTGCTGACACCACCAAGTGAGACACACCACCAGAACCAAAGCAGATCAACACTTTGTGCGATATAAACTAGCTGACCTGAAGTAAAACCACAACAGAAGCGAGATGAGAGCTGGCAGTGTCGCATGGGGCTGAGACTCTCCAGAGCTTCCCCCAGGACCCACAGCCTCACACAGCTGCTGCCACCAGCCTGTGGAGAACCTTCCAGAAGGGTGGGCCGAGCCCAAACAGTGACAGCCAATCATCAATCACCATGGCATCATGAGCCAATCAGAATAGGGCATTCGCTCCCCACACCTACAAGTGACGGGGTCAGGGCCCACTGAGGAGTTCTGGCAGAGGAGCTGGGGGAGGCGGCAGCAGCAGCAGCGGGAGCATGGAGGGCTCCAGGCAGCAGGGCCCCCCCCCACACACACACAGCTCTGCACACAGGGCAAGGTAAGGGCTCCCCCACAGCTCTGCACTCAAGGTGAGGGTCCCCCACAGCCCCACACCCAGACTGCCCTGACCAGCCCGACCTCCTCTGGGACTGCGCCATCCCTCTTCCTCCTCAGAGGCCGTGTGAGGAACTGCAAGGCTGACCCCCAGCTTTGCTCCCAGGCCGTGACATCTACCCTGCAGAGCAGGGAAGTCGCATCACTCGTTAATGTTAAATGTACCTGTGATTAAGTGTGGTGTTGATATACAAGCTCATTTAGTCTCCATGCTCCCAGTTCCTTCTCAAACTGCTACAGCCGATTGTGCTAAGTACAAGATCATGCATTTAAGAAGCCAACGTGCAAAAGGCGTTCATGCTCACAGAATGACTAGGAATGGTCAATAATTTACAGAAAAAAAGAGGAGAGCAACTGATGAAAGAGAACCAGTCCAGCCACAGGACTGGAAGACTGGAAGGAAGGAGAGTTAATGCCAACACACTGACCCTCGTAAAGCTTCACCTTGAACACCACACACAGTCCCATTTATCCCTCTTCAAGAAAGATGAACTTATACCTGAAGACTTAGGAGGATGATAAGGGAATAGAAAACCTAAGTTAAGAAACAGGATGAGAGATTTGAATCATAATGAAATGAGAAATGAAAAAATGGAGTAAAAGTAGAGGCAAATACCAGAGAAAGAAGAAAAATGTTAAAGAACAGGTATAAATTGGCTTGGACTGGTTTAAGCAGGAAATTAGAAGATGGTTTCAGGCTCTAAAGAGAGTGGTATACTAGCACACCTCCAAGTAAGAAAAGTGAGAGCAAAATACAGTTAAGCTAATCAAGCTCTACCTATAAAATAGTTATGAAATGGACTATTAAGACATGCTTGTCTGAGAGCTAGAGTTTGGACTTGGTGACCAAAGAATCATTCATTCCTTCTAGGGGCTCATCTTTCATTCAACTACACACTAAAAAAACAGGAATGAAGAATAATTATCAGTTTTCTTTCTAAAATCAAAACAATCAATGATTTTTTAATTGTAACTTTTGGTACTAAATAGGCGTATACCAGTATAAACTTGGCATTTCTCCGCTTTGTCTCGAACCCTTCCATATCTTTATATGTGCATATGCCCCACACATAAAAATGTCTACATTTTCAGTTGTTGGTTATAAAGGTGCCCTGGATATTGAAGCTTACTGGTGAGACTTAGAAAATAGTTTTCAGTAGGTATTTCTGGGCATTATGTGGAATCCTCTTGCTTGTAGGAGCCTTGTACCTTTTTCAAGCACTGCATGCACAGAACACAGTGCAAATGCAGCTTTATAAGCTTCCCAAACCTATCAGGAAACACTGTAATGCCAAATTTTCTAAATGTTACAAAAAAAAAAAAAAAACAACACCAGAGATGGAAAGGGCTAGTAAAGATTTAAATAAATAAATTTAAAAATATTAACACCTGGCAAGAACGGCATTCCGTCTGTTCTGTTATCTAAATCATAGTCACATATACCATTTTTACAAGATTTCCTGCTAAGTAAATAAATCTCATGCTATGACTATATACAAATACATCTATGTTCTCTAAATTGTTCGAACTAGCACTGCTTTACTCCTTTTAAGGCAAACTATAAATTCTTTACAAAATTTCTGAACAAAAAAGATGGCAAGTTTTATTACATAAGGTTGTAACAACGTTTAGACCACATTTTTTATCATTTCTCTTACATTTGCATATACAACTATTACAGTCCAACATATAATAAGAAAACTCTCTCTTGTAGTCCTCAGGTGCAAAAAGATTTGAGTTCAGTAACTGGAACATTAGAGGGTAGGCAAGTAATATTTATATTCAAATCAATTTCTGATGTTATCAGTTTAATAAAATTATCAAACTAGAGGAATTCCTCATCCATACTGTTATTAGGACTAAAAAAATCTGAGAAAACCTTCATAAGGGGCATTAAAAAGTTTTAATTAAAATATATGGGTGTAATCCTGTATCTAGTGCATTTTCGGTTTAAAATGGCAGTTCTCAAAGCTTGGATATTGTCATCTAAATGTAAGGCAAATACGAAAAAATGAACTTCGGTGACGAAATTCCCCAATGGTACAAAATTACTGGAATTTGAAGCTCATTGAGAAGAATTGTAAGGAATCTTAAAAGACTGAATAGACAGATAACTAAATGCTAGAAAACACTCAGTGTGGATACATACAAAGTAATGCACATGGGAAAAATAACCCTAGCTACAGATATAAAGCTTGCTAATACATTAGCTATTATGTATCAGGAAAAAGAACTTACAGCAGTGGTCAAAAAAAGCAAAAGCAGTAACTTTGGAGGATTATTATGAAAGACAATATATGACTATATCACTTGATAAAAATATGAAATCTTTAACCTCTCAGTTCTAGTTACCACCCCTCAGAAAAAAGAAAATTTATGCAAAAAAAAATAGCAAGGACAGTAAGGGTGATCAGAAGCAGATAATGATTTCCATACTGGAAAATCTATATATGATCCTCTTAAGGACCCACAATCAAACTGAGATAAACTGAGACTGTTAAACTGTAAAAAGAAGCAATTTAGGGGGGGTATAATAAAAGTCCATCTGAACACAATGAATGTGTTCAAGGTGAATAAGGCTTCACTACTTTCATCAGGGTAGTAAAGCTATGTAGTGCCTGCTGGAGTTATTAAGTGGCAAATTTTAAAATAAATAAAACAAGGGTTTTCTTCCACACTGCTTTCATTCATTCAGCTCGGAACATGACACACAGTATGTTGTTGAAATCAGAGGTATGAATGTATTCAAAAAAGATTAAGAGACATTCATGCAAGAGATCATCAGTGCCCAGTGGTGTGAACACCCAGCTCAGCAAGTCCTAGATTCTGGCAAAAACTTTTCTGAACAAGGATAGCTATAAAAATGCCTGTTGAGGTATTCTTTCCTAAACATTCATGCCTGGCCACTGTCAGAGATATCAGCCTAGATATGGTTCCAGGGGGACCAATTTGGTAGTTTGTACATTTTAATCATTTAGTCTGTCATTCACCAAAAAAAAAAAAAAAATTTTGTTTGTCTTTTGTATTATTGAGAAGGTGAGACAAAACAAGCTATTTATTTAATAAATTCAAAGAGAATTACAATGCACAGGTAATCCAGATCATTCCCCACTCTGCAATGAACTGTAATACCACTGTAGTTCAGCCTCTTTACCTGTCAAGATGGAACAAATGAGACTTTGTTCCAACTCTCACAGAAAAGCTAGCAAATGGCAGAAAAAAATATTTTTATTCTCCTTTTGCAGGGAGAGGGGGGGGAAAGACACATCTCCTCTAGCATTTAAAGATTAGTTCCTGAATTCCACTGCATGTTATTACTAAGTCAGGTTACTACAAATCAGGGAAACAATAGCTTCCTTTACAATTTCAGTTCCTCACGCCTCTGACCTTTGCAATATGTACATCAAGTTATACATCAGAAGATTCTGAGAAAGGTGTAGTGCACTGTTTCTTTCCCAGCACATTTATCAATGAACAATCAATAATTACATAGTACAGAAATTCAAATACTTATGAACATGCTAAACCGCATGTCTGTCTTACCCTCATTTTACCATTGCCCATCCATAATTTTCTCAAAAGAATGGGAAATGTACAACCTCATATTCATGTGGAAGTTGAAAAATACCACTTATTTCTTCACTACTATTTGTGGTGAAAATATTAAACATCTAAGGATGCACTCACATGACATCCCTGATGTTGAAGGTTGTTAACCTCCTTGATGCACATTTATCATGGTATGCTTTACTGAATTAGTGAAAGCCACTTGTGGCACCAAATCAAAACAAAGTCTTATTTGCTTCTTCTGCAAAACCCCTATTTGTCTGATGTCTGCTATGTTCTATGCATTTCTCTTGAATAAAGGATCATAGAATCATAGAATGGTTTCGGTTGGAAGGGACCTTAAAGGTCATCTAGTTCCAACCCCCCTGCCATGAGCAGGGACACCTTCCATTAGACCAGGTTACTCAAAGCCCCATCCAGCCTGGCCTTGAACACTTCCAGGGATGGGGCAGCCACAACTTCTCTGGGAAACCTGGGCCAGTGCCTCACCACCCTCACAGTAAAGAATCTCTTCCTAATATCTAATCCAAATCTACCCTCTTTCAGTTTAAAACCATTACCCCTTTTTCTGTCTCTACACTCCCTGATAAAGTGTCCCTCCCTATATTTCCTGTAGGCCCCCTTTAAGTACTGGAAGGCCGCTACAAGGTCTCTCTGGAGCTTTCTCTTCCCCAGGCTGAACAACCCCAGCTGTCTCAGCCTGTCTTCATAGGAGAGGTGCTCCAGCCCTCAGATCATCTTCACAGCCCTCCTCTGGACTCGCTCCAACAGGTCCTTCTTATGCTGGGGGCTCCATAGCTGGACACAGTACTCCAAGTGGGGTCTCACCAGAGCGCAGTAGAGGGGCAGAATCATCTCCCTCGACCTGCTGGCCACACTTCTTTTGATGCAGCCCAGAATATGATTGGCTTCCTGGGCTGAGAGCGCACATAGCCAGCTCATGTTGAGCTTCTCATCAACCAACACCCCCAAGTCCTTCTCCTCACGGCTGCTCTCAATCCATTCTCCAGCCAGCTTGTATTTGGGCTTGGGATTGTCCCAACCCACATGCAGGACCTTGCACTTGGCCTTGTTCAACTTCATGAGGTTTGCACGAGCCCATCTCTCAAGCCTGTCCAGGTCCCTCTGAATGGCATCCCGTCCCTCAGGCATGTCAACCACACCACTCAGCTTGGTGTCATCGGCAAACTTGCTGAGGGTGCACTCAATTCTTGTTCATCCACAGAGGCCTCCTGGCATTTTTGCCTGACTTCCTCTTTGTTGGAATGCATCACTCCTGAGCTTGGAGGAGGAGGTCCTTGAATATTAGCCAGCTTTCTTGGGCCTCTCTTCCCTCCAGGGCTTCATCCTGTGGTACTCTGCCAAGCAGATCCCTGAAGAGGCCAAAGTCTGCTCTCCTGAAGTCCAGGGTAACAAGCTTACTGTGCATCCTCCTCTCTGCCCTAAGGATCTTGAACTCCACCATTTCATGATCACTGCAGCCAAGGCTGCCCTTGATCTTCACATTGCCCACCAGCCCCTCCTTGTTGGTGAGAACAAGGTCCAGTATGGCACCTCTCCTCGTTGGCTCCTCTATCACTTATACAAGGAAGTTATCATCGACCATCAATTGTTCCATAGCAAATAATATTCCAGATACCATGTGTTTTAAAAACAATATAACAAATCAATATCCCCAGCTTCATCCAACAGGTTTCACATTATTTTTCATTCTGTTCCTCACCAACCAGTGGAAGAAGAGGGGTTAGTGTTACACACCTGATACCAAACTGTATTGCAAGCTGCATGACTCATGTCCAGTAAACAGATCAATTGATAGGTATTACAAAATGTAAAAGATATTTGGTTTGCAAAATCACTTCAGTTGCAGTGCTTTCTTGTAAAGCTACCTGCAGGAAGTGAAAATAGTAGTCTAGAATTAGAAAACTTTTTCTCAGCATGCATTTACACATCTATGACTATTTTGCCTCACAAATTAATTCGTGTCCCATCAACACCAGCTTCTTGTATGGCCTTTACCACAGCATATCCTGCAAAGTCTGAGAGATGTCATAATATTTCTTTGTGTGTCATGTTCTGTAAAAAAGCCCTCTAGCCTACCCCTTAGACTGTTCAGTCTCTGGCTCAGCTATATCCTTTTTCATATATTTTCTTCAACACTTCAGAAATCACTGTCCTAGCAACAGTAAACCAAATTCCTAACCATGACAGTTGTCTTAGGCATGCATACTAGTAAATGTGATTGCTTTCTGTATCATCTTATACCCTTAGCTTGGGAAATGATCACTTATAAAAATCTCTGTAATATAAGACTATTCAATGTAATATACCCCCTGTTCAACACAAACCGGAATTCCTACTGTTCCAGAGACACTTGAGCCTCATGAATTGACAATTTTTAATCCACAATTATTTTAGCATTTGAGGAAAAATTAATACCTTAATTTATCACAGGTATTGCAAGCCTGTGAAAGCAATCCCAACTTCCAAATTTTGCATTTGCAGTAAAGACAGAACAGCTTTTCTGGATCCTTAACCTTACAGGGGTACAACAGCACACCCAATCTGTAAATGCTACAATATACAAGTGAAGCTAGGTCCCTAGGGATCCCAGAAGTGGCAAAATAGCATTTTGGATAGACCCACAGAGTCATTCAAACACAACCAGCAATGATCTGATCTGCCAGGACTTGAGCAGTGTTGAGCTTTGGGTCAATAATGTAAGGAAGAGAGAAAGGGTGAAACAACAGCTAAATATAGGCATAGCTATAGTAAATAAAATAAAATAATTTTTTTTTAAAAAAGGATAAAACGTGCTTGGTGATTTTACATGGCCATATTACCAACAGACTTCCTGATCTGTGCCACTGTAGGGGGAAAAAAAAAAAACAAACAAAAAAACCCACCACACCAAACTCCCCAACCGCCCTAAAACTCTCTCAGAAAGTGCTGAGAAGTCCTTTAAAATATATGTGCATAATATGGCACAAAATATTCCTGACAGATGGTCATATAACCATTTGTGTGGCTTCTTCACTAAAAGTTCTGTAGACCAAATAGAAGACACCAGATGAACACAAAGTTAAATAGGAAGCCTGATATCAGTACACATTCTCAAAGAGTAAGCCTCTAAAAATTTTATTATGCTAACATTTGACAAAGATCTGATACCCACTTTTTCTTCATTCTGTGCCTGGAACAAATGGGCAATGACTAGACTCTAAGAATGCATAAAATTTTGATGGAAACCCAGAGATTTCCCACTGGTCTTCTGTGATCTACTTCGTACTTGAAGGAAAAGAGCCTGCTTTTCAAAATGAGAACATGAGGAAATTTCAAATTTTCTCTTTATTCAGAATTCTCCAAATTTCTCTTTATTCCCCTTAATTTTCTGTCATCTAGTCCTTCAGAATCCTTGGGCGGCGTGTCATTTTCTAACACAAACTGAAAAAAAAAAAGAGAATTTAAATAACCCAAATCTCCAAAGAACAGAAAGAACATGCTTTCAGTTCCATCACCATATTCTACTCCAGACAGAAGCCCTGAAAATCTTCTTGACAGGCTTCTCATCTTTGAGGACAATGAGCTTTTGATGGTGAGGCACCATCCAGGCACATAACCCTCCCCAGAAAGTCCAACTCTTATTTAGAATGAGCAAGGAGTTCCAGATGGGAATAAAGTATCAAGCTAAAAGGTGGTGAGCCCAGTTTGATCCAAATGTCTTTATATGTTTTCAGTTTGCCATGGATATCAAGTACAGAGACTGAAGCCAAAAACTTTCAGAACATCAAAACTGATCACCACACCACAAATTATTTCTAAGCTAATAAAAATATCCTCATCAGTTCCAAGGATCTTCAGAAAAAAAACAACCAACTTTTTCAAGAAAATGAATGTCCATCTGTAAGAAACAGACTTGGCAAACTGTTTTTATTTCCTGTTTTATCAACAGCAACAGCACCATAGCACTCCATGCTTTCACATAGATTTGCATGTGTAGCCTGAAACAAGGAATAAACACAATTCTGGAAAAAAGTGCCATAATTCAGGCTTGAAGCAAGAATGGTGAAAAAGAGAGGGGAGTAGTTATATTCTCCCAAGTGCAGATGAGCAATTTGCTTCACCCACAAGTCAAGCTTCAAGCTTTTTTTCATTTGGAATGCTAAACAAACACAGCAGAAAATATGAAAATTAAATCCTCCAGTCTTAGGATATCATGATAATTTCCTCAATGCCAGCATGGGAAGTTAGAGTAGGCTGTAATTTAGTCTTATAATAAAGGTGTAAGACCACAACCTCAGCTAGTATAAATCAGCATCTTCCAAAATACATTTCTGACTAGGACACTCGCTCTTCATCATTTGGAGCAAAGTCCAAAGACAGTACGGGAGAAATTGCATTTTCCTCCAGGCTGTTTATCTGTGAATAGCTCAGACAGATTCCGCTTCTTATTCTCTTGCCTCTCCTTGTGCAGCTACCTATTCTTTTTTCAGAGACTGACCCCTGACTAAGAGGGCAGCTGTCTGAGCCTGCGGAAGTGCGCCAGTAAAGTAGTCCTGGGAGAAGAGCCCGACATGAAATTCAGATGGTGAAGCTATAAACCAGGAAACAGAAGGGAGCTATTCTCAGGCCCCAACCTTTTTTAGAAAAATGTTCCAAAATTTTTCAAATTCTGACAATTACAGTGGCCAAAAAAAACCAACCCCAACCTAAAAAGCAGGTGAAAGTGTGAAATACTGCTTACTTCTTATCTTAATCTCTTTGAATAATATCTGGTGATAAACGGAAAAAGAAAAAAAATTCACCATGTGTCTGAATTAGTAATTAGCTCCAATTACATTTAAAGACACTCATAAACAAAGATGCAGCCTTCAAAGAAATTTAAGATTGAAATTGGTGTTAGTTCCAAGTGTTATTTACTATTCTCCTGTTTCGTTTATAAATGTTTATTGTTGCCTCTTTTTATGTTCTCAGCATGAGCTCTCTTCTGGGTTGTCCAAAAATTAATGAAAGCAAAAAGGCATATTTAAGAGCAGTTCCTTTGGGGAATGTCACTCGCAGTTACATTTTAACAAAACTTGCAGAAAGGCAAATAGTTACTACAAATTTTAGCATAATCCAGAGTAGACATGCACTTCTAAAACAACAAAAAGTCCTGTGAGCTGCTCCCAAATGCTCACAATATAAATTAGATAAGGAAGAATAGGGAAAGGTAGGCAATTAAATTTGTTCTCTATTATTCTCTAAGCTTGGGACTAATTTAGTTTTCTGAGGAGTTAAACAATTTTCTTGTTCTAAATGAGACAACGGAAGGCTATTTGTTAAGTGATAACAATAATTAGAAGTACATTTTGTTTGTTGGCTGTGCTGAATACACAGAAAAGATTATCTAAACACTATAGAATATAGGTAATATCAGAGTTTTTATAGCAGAGGTTTAACCCACTATGCTGTCAGATTCATACAACGATGAAGTGTTAGTTCAACAAGTGATTTTGATCAAATAGATAAACAGAACAAAACCAATTTAACATTGTATGCCCGTTGTGGGTGAAAATTTTGTTGTTTTATGTAGTTTCAGTAGTTAGTTGGAAGATTGAGGTCCCCAGTAGAAAGGTAATCAGAGTTAATAATCTCTCACTGTACAGATTAGCTGGGCTGAATTGTTTTTCTTACCCAAGAAACATGTCAGATCATACACTCTTAACAATTCAATTTTCATTCATATTTGTGAGAGCACTTTTAAGGCATAAACATTGTTCTGCAACTGACTGAAGAAAGAAAGGTAAAAGAGATAAAGGAGTTATGGTCATTTGAAATAACAAAAAAATCCAGACAGGAGAACATTCAAAATCTACATAAGGAAAGGAAAATACGAGGTTCAAACCTAGCAGTGATTCCGTTTTATGGAAGAATGAACACCAAAAATTCAGAAATTTTCCACAAAGTGGAATTACTGGGTTTGACCTAGTTTAATCGGGAGTCTGGGTTTTGAAACAAGCCACCTGACATGCTGCCCAGAACTAAGGGTCCTGGAAGCCCCAGCTGTCTCTGTTGCTGAAGAACCGCGGACTGAACGACTCAAAGGATGCAGAATACGGCTTCCCACCAGCCTGCCAGTGAGGCTGCCAAGGAGCTGGGGAGAGGAGCTGGCAGAAGTTCTGGTTTCTCCCAGCAGAATCCAGATATCAAAACTTGTCTGGCTTCTAGCAGCACACGGAAAGTACTGTAAAAAAAAATCCTGAAAAAATCTGAAGAGATTTTTTTCATTACCTCAGTGAACATGCAAATCCCAACAAAAAGTTGAGAAGGTCTAATGAAGCCTTGAGTACACCCAGACCTTACTGAGGATGTGAAAACAAGCCAAGGAGCGCACAAGAACATACGCAGTTGTAGTAGTTCTGCACAATACACTGCAGTAGGAAATTCTATTGGTAGAGTTTGAAAATAAATAAAACCTTAAAGAAAACTTGAAAACTCTACACACAAAAAAAGGTGCTTTCTCCTTTCAAGAACCTTCTAATGTCACTTTCCACCTGGATCTGCCTTTCAGCAGTTAGACTGAACAAAACCCAGACACTCTTCCTTCTGCCTTCCTTCTCCTCACATCTCCTGAATGCCATGTCTGATACTGCGTGCCATTCCTACAAGGAAAAAAGTCATTGTACGAGCAGAATAACAGTTGCACTGGACAAAACCTGCCTGTGTCATAGAAGGCTCTTACAGAGAATAAGCACTGCAGAAAAAAAGAAAAAAAAAAAAACAAAAGAAAAAAGAGAGAGTGAAGGGAAGTCTGAAAGAGAGACAGTGAATGAAAAAAAAAAACACCAAGTGCTACCCAGTTCTGGCAAAGTCAAAATAAATATATTTTAACCTTAAATATTACACATCAAATAAAATCTTTCCACATCCAATTTAAAAATATACAAGGAATGTTTGTTCCCATTTTAAACAGAGAGCCCTAAAAAGATAACCTATATTGAAATGGAGCGTTAGACCATAAAAGAAATTGAAAAATACAGAGAAGATTCTAAGGCTAGCTGACAAGATCAGGAACGAGTAATACTTTGTCACAGATCACTTCTTTGATCACTTCAAATGAAACCAGAGGAATTAATAGCAGCCAGATTTAGTGCTGTGGTTTCTCCTGTCCTTGCCCTTTTTTTCTTTATTTTTTCCCTTTTTTTTTCCCTCCAGTGTTATATTACCTTTATTTCTGATCCAAAGAAATTTATGGCAGTGAGCTAAATTCATCCATCATAAATGTCCTCACAACAGATAGCCTGACTTATAAAAAGATTTTTTCTACTGTGTACGAGGCCTGAAAGGACAGGTCAGATAAACCCCACCTAATAGTATTCAACAGTAAAACTGTTAAAATAAGAATAAATGCCATTATTCGCTATTAGACTACAGCTAGGGGCACAGCAAGCTAATTGCTTCATTACAATGGACGGATTAGATTATTAAGAGTGAAATGATTATCAAGTGCACAGTCATGGGGTCATACTGGATTCTTCATTTCTCCTGGAGGCACAGTTGTACTGATAGCAAAGAGGGTTTTTAAAACCTTAAGTATCCAGGAGGCTGCACTTTTTCTTTTCAAATGAGGACACTGTCACTCTGATTCATGCTTTAATCATTTCCTGATCAGACTGCTTCAACTTTTTCTAATAAGGATGAGAAAACATAACTTGTATAAAATTCAGCAACCTCCTTGTCAAACAAGAATAACCTGGGAGAACGCACCTCATCACACGCTCTATGGTTAAAAACATCACTGCAGGCCAAACTACATTTTGCTGCTATACTACATAGATAGTGGATACTACAATGCAACGCACACTGCAGGTAATGGAATTCAGGATAGGACCTAGGGTGAACTTAAACAAATCATTCATTGTACATCAGGACTCAGATATCCTCACCTCTGAATCATGTGAAACAGCTAGTTTTTATAGTGTGCCATGGCTCTCACCTGATGCCCACGGCAATGCTTCCTTTTTGTGGAAACCAGTGCACAGGGAAACTGGAGAGAATTGGTACAGACTTTAATTTTGTGTCATTACAGAGTAAAACCTTGAAGTTGAGTTGCACACCTGGATCCAGAGAACTGGGACATGTATCAGGAAATGTATTCCGAGAAACTCTTGGATCCTCAATATTGAGAACTGCATTCTCAGTTTGGAACACAAGTTTTGCAACTATTTATTTTCAACCACTAGACAGAGCTCAAATTCATATGCCCCTTAAAATGAATGGCCTACCTTCCCATTGAAAACTTTTTGCAATAATGACATCCTTCCTCAAGGACAGAAAATAACAGAAGCCGAAAGAGACAAAGATGAACACACTAAGATATGAGTCTCGTGGATGATCCGCGTTTGCTCTATTTTTACTAAAAGCCCAGAGAAAGGAACAAAACCTACTTGTGCTGCTTCAGGGGCAACATTTGTTCAAGGCTGCGAAAATGTATTTTGGGAGTGCAAAGGATAATCTAAGTCAGATTTGTTCTTGTTTCTAATCACTTCCTTCTTTGTGAGAGTGCAGACAATCCCAAAACTTGCTAACAAGTGTTAAGGTCAACTCCCTCCCCACCTCTGCCCGGAAACACCCACATAGCTGCTGGAGACGGAGAGTAGCAGACCTCCTTCCCGGCCCTGAAAAAAGCTTTTTATCCCTCTTCAGCACACAGCCAGGAACAGAGTTGGGTGATTTCACTCTATGTTCAGCATTTTGGTGTCATTCTTACAGGCGCCTTGACTCAATCCATCCATCTTCTGATCAATCTGCTCTAACTAAAACTGGATAAAACAGCTTATTAAAATAAGGAAACAGGGGAAAACAAAACTACTGTAGAAATGTAGACTACAACTTCCTTTAAGTGTGTCTGACAGATTGAGAGAGCACAAGTAGGTTGTAGCAAAGCAAGAAAGTGAATAAGCAAATGAACAGAAACTGATAGCATCCGGGCTCTCGCATTTTGACTGGCACGGCTGTCTGTCACAAGCAAATTAAAAACAGCACTTCAGTTTGAAATGGTGCAGCTGACAGCGCAAAAAAAAACCTTCAGCTATCAAATGCCAACTGTTAGAAATAACATTAATTAAATACGCCCTTTTCAAATTTCTGTACTTTGATTCTTACTTGACTAAACTGGATAAATTAACTACAGATGAGTTAATTTTGTTAACACCCATGAAGATGTATTCCTTTAGCAACAGACATACAGGGATTTGCTACCAAAAAGAGCTAAAAGAAAGATATCAGGACAAAGATAATTCAAGACAATAAGACATCTATTTTTACATATTGTCTACTACAGATAAAATAGTGCTAAAGTGTTTTATAGTGTAATACAGACAGTAAAAAACTTTCAATCAGAAAGACTTTCTTAATGAGACCCCCAAAAGATATTGACTTTTTATTGCTTATTTTTCAAAAATAATTGACATTTTTCATAAAAATCATATATACACACATACAGAGGATATTTTAGATTTTTAATATGAGACAAATGCATGTATAATTTCTACTTTGCACTTTATTAATTAAATAGCTTTCTTTTAGCTTTAAATTAGAATTATTCTTCAAGTATTTTTGGATTCCAGAAAAATTTGTATAAAAACTGATTCAAGTAACCCAAATAGTGAGCATGCTTTTAAAGGCTAGTTAACTGGCTGTAAAAAAGAGAGAATGAGAACCACTGAAAGCCCTATTGTCCTCCCTTTATCTACTGCAAACAAATAAAAACCTAAAGCTGTATCTATATACAAGATGATGTCATAAGTGTAGATATCAAGTTGCAATTTCCTTCAACTCCTGTACTTTTTATTATTGCAAGCACAATACTTGCTGCACATGTAGCATGAACTTTGACCCCAAAGCTTTATCGTGTTTGTGGAATGTACACTAGTTTCACTGTTTACTAAAATGCTAACCTTCACACTATGCGTACTCCACAAACTGATGTCACACAAAAATATCTGGAGGTACAGAGTAGCCAAAGATGCGTGAGATTAATGAATTATTCAAGATTAAAAAAAAAATAAAAACCAACAACAAAAAAACAGAAAGGAAAAAACTCTTGAAGCAACAGTGAACACAAGAAGTGCTGACACTACAAAGCTTCCTAAATTCTTCACTACTTTTTAAGTTCATTTTTACCAGGTACAGTGAATAGGTTGATTAATTTCAATAGTTATAATGGATAACTGTCATTGTACTCTCTTGCTAGGGCATACTGGGCAAAGTGTCTCACTTTTCTGTATTTATTTTACAGATTTTATCTACTTATCTACATCTAGTGCAACACTAGACGTTACGATCTTTATCCACATCTAAGAAGGGAAAACATTATCAATCTTTGAAGAAATTACCAGAAAACCCTTTACTGTGTAAGAATAATAAAGACATCAGCAAAATATTAGCAGCCAATCTACAATCCATGCTTTCAATACATACACCTCCAGCTCAAGCAGTATTAACAGTAAATGTGAGAAAATTCAGAAGCCTGTACAGTGATGATGACAATACGATATGGTTGTCTGTATCAAGTGAAAATGGTAAAAGTCTTATGAGACTAAAGAAGACAATTCCAACGTGACAGAATGGGTTTTTATTTGTTTCAAGATTTCCCCAGGATGGGGACCATGCCTCACTTCAGGCTGCCGTTCTGTCTGCTCTTCCACAGGCAGCAACGCCAGTTCAGGAACTACAAATTCACTGCTTAAATTCTACAGGAGGGGAGCGAGGCTGTCTGCAGTCTCTCACTCCCACATAGCCATTATAGGTTTTGACATAAATGATGAGGAATAATGGGCCTAATTTTTTTTCTTTGACAGTAAGATTAAATCAGAAGTGATCTAATGACATCAGTAGACTTATAACAGAATAAAAGAATGCAAGTTAAACCAAAATCAGGCTCAATCATTTTATTATGTAAACAAAATTTTCAGGAAAGCATCACAAAAAAGCAATAAAGTGTTTTATTTGCCCGTGATATGGTCTAACCCAAATATTTTCTTACAAGGTCCATCCATAAAAAATGAGTTGGGGAAAGTGTATAATGTAAAATTAATCTGTATTAAAATCTATAGTACTGACAGATTTAAATGGTCATCTCCCAGAACACTTTTTTATATAAAATGGATAAAAAATTACAAAAGTTGGAAAATCCTGTCTTGTATAACCTAAATGTAAGTAAAATTAAAAATATTAAACTAGCACTTATATAATTTAAAACATATTTGGAGCACTGGAATAAATATATCACTTCTTGGATGGGAAAAAAGTCTTGGTTAAGATGAACATGCCCTCCATAATATCTTCCTTTTTTCAGAATAACTCCATTATCATCCCAGATAGATGTCTATTGAAGTTCCATCCTCATTTTCTACAGAGAGAAACATCTAATATAAGTGCATCTTCTTTACATACAGCATTAGGAAGAAGGACCTTTTAGCATTTCATTTTACAATAACACAAGCATTTGAGCCAGCAGTACAAACCAGTAATGGAGTCACTGTGATCCAGTCAGACACTGGACATTTATTCAACCAGCCACCGAGACAGTCTGAATATTAACCTGTGAAAAAGTAAAAGCCCACTATATCCTCCAGAAATTTGTGTCTGATATTTACAGAAAAAATGTTCAAAAGGAAGTTAAGTTTAAAAAAATTGCTGTTTTCTGAGTGAATATGACATTTTAAAAATGTATAATTTATTCATATTTGGGGGCAGCAAATCGTTCCAGAAGAGTGGGCTTTGATTCTGAAAGGAGGACCATCACACTCATTTGGGGGGTGCAACACATGTTAACATAGTAAAATATTGCTTCTGTAGTAAGTTTTACCAGCAGTCTTGAGGGGAGGCGTAAGAAAGGGGACAGCTGCTTTATTTTTCAATAAAATGCAGATCAAAGATGACTGTTAGAGCAATCCAAGAGGAAAAAAAAAGAAAAACCCACAACATTTTCTAACCAATAGTAGAACATAGCTCCTAATGAATACTGAGCTAATATTAGCAACGAAGTAGTACAAAATATGTGAATATTTAATAGTCCTACATAATAGTCCTAGTCCTAATAGATTTATTTCTCTTCTGAAAGAATGAAATGTCCCTCTAAATATAGCATTGCTTAAAAATAATACGGTAGGCATTCAGAAAATTGCTGCTAGCTTGGTGATATTTTTAATTGCTGTATTTCTCAGCCATTTTTTCAAAGAATTCAATTAAGCCAATGAGGCTACATATCAGATGCACAAGTCTGCAAGTCTATAACTTTAAAAGAATCAATTATTTTTATTACAATTAGAAGAAAATGTTTTGATGCAATGCCTGTCTTTTCCTTATGTGTTGGCATAGGCAGCTCATGCTTTGCGTTTCTCTGTGTAATCTTACAAACTTTTGGTCGTTCACGTGTTCATGACCCTGGTATATTGAAATTCAATCATAATTGTTGTCATCTACAGGATTCACTATTTAAAATGTTTTAATAACAGATTAAATTACAGCAAAATAATTTATATGTCCGTTTTTTTAAAATACTAGTACAGCCTATATTTCAAGCAAATTGCAAACAAACTTAGAGCCAAAGCCATCAGGTAATTTGAACAATCAGAAGATCTTATCTCCATACAAAAACTGAAATACTAGGGGCAAAGCAGCTCTCCCATTATTTTACACAATAAAAAGAGTGTCCGGTCACCTGTGAAAATATAAAAGCTTGTGTGTGTAGCAATTACAACTAGGGCCTTTGCTACACTTCTTTCATTATTTATGTCCCAGATCACATCGGAAAATGCAACAACACAGCTTTCTAGAGCCCATTCACTTAGCCAGCTTCATCTAAGGTATTTCCTCTCTCCATTCTTTCCATGTCCTGTGAGCTGAACAAACTTATTCCGTTATGTCAGAAAATCAGAGTTTTAAAAGTGTCTGAGAAAAAAAACCTGCATACACTGTTTGATACAGAGACACAAAACCTAATTCTATCTGAACTAACACCAGCAATTGTCTTCCACCTCTGGTTATTCAACAGCAAAATGTTATGAGCATTTTCTTTGTTTTCTTCATGAGAAAAGCTCTGAACACTAATTTTGGCTGCATCCACTCATAGACCCCAAATGGCACCTTCAAAACCAGAAATAATTTCTTAAGTGTTGACTGGTGCTTTTCTCAACGACTGCAACATGGCCAGTCATTGCAGACTGTGGAAATAAAGGTGGAATAAGTCCATTGCTCCCAGAAGCTCCAAAAGTACTGTAGCTAATCTCTCCCAGCCCCAGTTGTGCTAGCTCAGCAGCTTGCGGGACTGTACAGTAAACCGGATCAGTTCATTTTTGTAGATTAAAAAAATGCTCTGCCAAAATGGCGAAGGGGAAAATATTTTTCATCAGCTTAACTTCGCTGAAGCAGTTTCACTAGACAGTTCATCAGACACTTGTACCAGGGCCATGATGGTGTCACGGAGGCAGGAAGGAGCAGGTGGGGTGGCAATGGAGCTGCCTGTGCTGCAGTGACAGCAGAGAACTACCCAGGGCTCCAGAACTGAATTTAGCCCCTCAGAGCTGCCTTCTGGAAAAGCCGCTCTTTCCCTTGCTGTGTTGATTCTGCAGGGAACCCAGGAAGAGTGGTGTCACTAGGCTCAAGTCAGTGCTTGCAAATATATTTGCAAAACACTGTGGTGGGTTGACCTTGCCTGGCTGCCAGGCACCCACCCAGCCACTCTCTCATTCCCCTGCCTCAGCAGGACAGGGCAGAAAATAAGATGGAAAAGCTTGTGGGTCAAAATAAGGACAAGGAGATTGCTCACCAGTTACCATCACGGGCAAACCAGACTCCGCTTTGGGAAGATTAATATAAATTATTGCCAATTACTAATAGGGTAGGATAGCAGACATAAAAACAAAGCTGAAAACACCTTCCCCTCCACTCCTTCCTTCTTCCCAGGCTCAGCTTCGCTTCTGAGTCTTCTACCTCTGTCCCCTGAGCAGCGCATGTGTATGGGGAATGGACGTTGTAGTCAGTCTCTAACACTTCATCTCTGCCACTCCTTCCTCCTCACACTTTTCCCCCGCTCAAGTGTGGGGTCCTTCTCACTGGATACAGTCCTTAATGAACTGCTCCAACATGGGTCCCTCCCATGGGCTGCAGCTCTTCAAGAACTGTTCCAGCATGGGTCCTTTCTATGGGGTCCTTCAGGAATGGACCGCTCCAGCATGGGTCTCACCACAGGCTACAGGTCCTGCCAGAAAACCTGCTCCAGCATAGGCTTCTCTCCATGAGCCGCAGTTCCTGCCAGAAGCCTGCTCCAGCATGGGCTCTTCATAAGGTCATCCTTTCAGAGTGCATCCACCTGCTCCAGTGTGGGGTCCTCCACAGGCTGCAGGTGGATATCTGCTCCACAATTAACCTCCATGGGCTGCAGGAGGACAGCCTGCCTTACCATGGTCTTCACCACAGGCTGCAGGGGAATGTGCTCCAGTGCCTGGAGCACCTCCTCCCCCTCCTTCTTCACTGACCTTGGTTTCTGCAGAGTTGTTTCTCTCACAGTTTTCTTACTCCTCTCTCTCACAGCTGCTGTGCAGCATTTTTTGTCTTCTCTTAAACATGTTATCGCAGAGACACCACCAGTGTTGTTGATGGGCTCAGCTTTAGGCAGCAGCAGGTCCATTTTGGAGCTGGCTGAAACCAGCTCAGTCTGACATGGGGACAGGTCCTGGTGTCTTCTGATAGAAGCCACCCCTGCAGCCCCCTCCAACACCTGGACATGTAAACCCAATACAAATACTTACTCCATATCGAAAAATAAGTGATACAATTTTTAGTTATGAATCTATTCCGTCTAAATTCTTAGGTAAGTTTTCATTTATTATGGCACTATGAACCTAATTATGAATTAAAAGGCAAAGGATAATCGGGTTGATGGGCAAGAGTTCAATAACAATCCTTTCCTCCCTTTGTTTCACACACAGAGAAATTTTTTGAAGAAAAACTTTATTAAACTGAAACTAAGGCTAAAATACATTTCAGTAATGTAAATATAAAAACTATTATGCAGATGTTCAAATCATCCCTGAAACATATACTAATTATGACCAAACATATTAAGCAATGGAAACTACCAGTAGAGCTCCTGTATAAACCTCCTTCCACATCACGATAAAACCATTCAGTAACTTTATAAATACTGAATAAAAGTTATTTATGTCCAAGATAGAAGATATTTAATGGCAATTTGCCCCTTTTAATTCAAGCCACCATCTTTCTTGTGGCCAGCTTTACTGAACACCCTGCAGTGCCAATGGGAGGCGGAAACTGTTTTAAAACAGGTCACCATTATTAAGGAAGTGCTTAGTCTTACTTGTGTGTTAGGAACAGCAGCCCCTTTGAAAGACAAATTTTTCTTGGATTACTATAATAAAACACTCCTAAGCCCTTGTTAAAGAAAAACCTTGTGGTTATGAAGAGTGACAAAAAATGCTAGCAATTCTAAACTACTCCTTCTTATTTAACCTAAGAATAAAATTAGGAGAATATTATTCAATTATTTCAATAATAACAACAAAAATATACAACAGTGCCTCTACTCATTTAATGACCCACTGAACTAATGAGTTTTGTTGGTAAACTTTCAGGAAATCCTTTCTTATTAAAAGAGTAAATGTTGTCATTTGCAAAGCATATTGTATATTCTTTATAAGCACAATGGTTAAAAACTTAAAAAAAACCCCGAAACTGATTATTAACTATTGAACCATGACTCAACTTCCATAGTGAAACTCCAGTTTCAGTGAATGCTTTTTTTTTTATTTTAAAGTAGTATTAGGCAACATTATGAATTATGAACAAAGGCAGTATTTTAACCCATATTCCTTTTAACTAATGATTCTCTTACTTGCAAATAACTGGTCCTACTTAGTTAAAAAATAGTTACTTATGTCTGAGAGGTTAAGTTGGGGCATAAGTGTCAGTGTGGTAATGGCCTGATTCTACAATTATAATCACTCTTGTTTGTGCAGAACAAATATAACCACTCACACTAATAGTTAAAAATCTAACTGTTTATTTTTCCTTTCCCCAAATAAAAGCTTCTTTTATACAAGAGAATGCCTGTGTTATAAAGGCTTTTCAAATATATAACTCAAGGCAAATTTTAGACAAGAACACAGTAAATTTTGCGGAAGACGTGTTCAAATAAACACTACAAATAACTAAAAACACTTATCTTCAAACCACACCTAAATAAATTCATAACATATAAATGTACATCAGCGCTCAGCTATGGTCCATTAAATTCCATTCATCTCTGGCCACCTGCATGTTCAGATATCAAGCAGACAGAAGAATCCAATGCTTTCAAATACCAAGTACATTCTCTGTACTCTACCCTGAAAATACCTTTTCTTGGCTCAGTGCCTTCACAGCACCCTATACAGCATTTTTTCAGATAATCCATAAACAGGGCAGGAAAAAATATATTTTAATTTTCTGACATATTTTTAAACACAGAAGATACACTTTTTAAAAAGAAATGTGGATACCAGGTAAAAATACAATTTTCTTTCAATCTGATTGGGTTTTTCTTAACTTTACAACCTGCTAACTTTTGAATCTTCCTGGCATTTTCGGTAAATTTCAGCAGAACAATCAAAATTACTGCTTCACTTGAAATGTCTTCTGATGTGATATATATTAGCATAGAAGTAACATCAGGGAGAAATTTTTCACTTTAAGGGTGGTAAGGCACTGGCACAGGTTGCCCAGAGAGGTTGTTGAGGCCCCATCCCTGGAGGTGTTCAAGGCCAGGCTGGACGTGGCCTTGGGCAGCCTGGTCTAGTGGGAGGTGTCCCTGCCTATGGCAGGGGGGTGGGAACTCGATGATCTTCAAGGTCCCTTCCAACCTAAACCATTCTATGATTCTATGATCAGCACTTGAGAAATATTTCCCATTCAGTTAAATTTAGGTTCTCAAACGTACCACTTATATGTAAACCAGACTATCAGCAAAGCATCCACACACATAATTTTACAACCAATCCAAAAAGCCAATAAATTATTATCAGAACAAGAAGCTTCATTCTATTCATAAATTAAAATTAAGTTCTTCTTCTTAAATTGTTCATACTGTTTGCTGTGCTATTTCAAACCTGTAATGCTACAAGTAGTTTGAGAAAAGGTAACATTTTCCTGAAGCATTTTAACTTTAGTACAAAACACGTGTTCAATAAAAGTACAATCCTCAGCCTTCTAAACGTGACAGTGATGCTATTTTTCTAGCTGTTAGATAATACATGGTTCAGCTGTCACTTACTGTGCAGCAGTCGGTTACACAGAATGAAATGAATCATAATCGCAATGACTAACCAAATTAATGAAAGCATGCTGAATCAAAACCCATGCTCCCAAACTGTCTTAGGGCCTGATTCAGCAAAAATATATTTGATTTCTACACCACACATCTTCCACAGATACCTGTTTATCCGGGCTGTTAAAGCAAGAAAGTGCTGAATTCAGAATGCACAGCAGTTCCATAGTATGTTTTTATAGGCTTCCACCAAAAGTGACCTATCAACTTGTAAATACACAGCAGCTAAATAAATATTATTAAAGCAATGGCTAAATGAGAAAAAGAAGAAATTCAAAGCATAGAATCATCAAAGAATGGTTTAGGCTGGAAGGGACCTTGAAGATCATCTCGTTCCAACCCCCCTGCCATGGGCAGGGACACCTCCCACTAGACCAGGTTGCTCAAAGACCCATCCAACCTGGCTTTGAACACTTCCAGGGATGGGGCAGCCACAACTTCTCTGGGCAACCTGTGTCAGTGTTTCACCACCCCGACAGTAAAGAATCTCTTCCTAATATCTAATCTAAATCTACCTTCTTCCAGTTTAAAAACATTCCCCCTAAAGCATAGAAGACGTTCAAAGCGTATGTTGAAATCTCTCTAACTTTCATTGATACATGGCAAAAGAGAGATGGTGTGTGAGTTGTGGAAAGAAATTATCAACTTAAAATTGAGTTTGTAGAGTTTTCTTTCCATCTTAATGTTACACTCTTTTAAGTTTACAAGTAGTAGACAAATCCTGTGTTTGTAACTTCTCATTTATCAATCGGACTAGCTTCAGCTATGAGATTCTATCTTCTGGCTTAAAATATGCTCTAATCATTCCTCTTGGTAAATGGCATGTGAAGATTTTCTTTGCAATGTACTTTTATTGATAGGTTTCCTTAATCCCACATGCTGGAAATATGTTGTATTCCAAAGTCTTCTTTTAGATCTCATTCTTCACAGGCTTTCTGAATTTAGTATAAAAGATATATCAAATCCTAGGAATAACCTTGGACTAGAAGGGAAACATACTCAGGTTCCCAGCACTAAGTCTTAAATAGTAAACGTATGGATAAATGAGCATGCCCTAATTAATAATTGATTGAAATATAAGCAAAAGATGCAGATTGACAAGCAGGCTTCCAAAGAAATCTGAATAACCATAAAAGTCAGTGCCAGTAGGGAAAGTGGCTATGGCATTCTTGTAAGACCAAATAGTGAAGAGTTACGCTCAAAGCCAGAACTCTGAGGGTGAGATTCATCTTACCCAGCTCAAGATGTCTACAAGGTAGACCTCTATGTCTGACACATTCACTCTATCTTCTTTTTAAGGCCATAGCCAGAAATGGACTCTGCAATTCATCTGGCCTGTTTGAAATGTCTAATTTAAGATGAGATGGATCACATTCTAAAGACACCTCTTTATTTCCATTTGCTTTAAATTGAATCTAAGCAATTTCAGATGTAGATGTCTTACACTGCAGATATTCACATCTAGTCAGAATCCCAGAGATTCTCTGGGCTCAATCCTTAACCCGAGCTCTAAATATTGTAACGCAGGAATGAAAAAGATACCAAAACCGAGGCAATCATTTTCATTAACCAAGCAGTTCTCTGAGTGCTGAGCCTAAAGAAGTCTGATTTCCTGAGGACTCACAGCTCATGATTGATTTATTTTGATGTCTATGGTTGGTTATCCCATATGAGGACTCCTTAGTATGTAATATGGTGCGTGCAGACTTTTCCACAATCAGGAGTGTGGACAATCCCTTTCTACTACCCATCTACTTATTTTCATTAGACCCTTACTAATTAAGTATCTTTGGGATCTTAACTTTCATGTCAAATGTGTTGTAAGTCAGCCAACAGCTTCCACGGACTGCCTAAATATAGCAGAGGATGCAACCATTTCCCTTACAATAGTGTAGCAGTTATGTCTTTCCAAGGAGGTGCAAGACCTGCATTGTAGACCCTTCTCAGCTTGAGGAGATTTGAACACAGCTCTCTCTTCCCTAACAAACAAGCTATGGGCAAAATTGGAATAAGATTATTCTGCATTCTACCAGTGAAGCTGCGCAACTGTGCAGTCAGGAACATGAATGTATGGACAAGCAAGAGAAAGTCTAAATAACTCTGTGATTACGATACTCTCTAGAGGCAAATCCTCGTTCTTGCTCCAAGGGCTGTTTGTGCATTTTATTTAAGCACTCTAATGCAAAATTCATAAGAGGCATCTGAGACAGGCAGAATACAACTCAACGGGGATGAAGACAAACACTATGCATAGCTGAGGTAATCAACTTCAAAATACAAAACGTGAAATGATTGATTTAACAGCGCTTCTGCAGGAAAGCGTGTTGAAGGTACAGTAAATCACAAGCTGACCATGAGTCCATAATGCCATATCACAACAAAAAAATCAAACATACATGACACCGACTGTACAAGGAAACTGTTCTGTGCAAGACACATGGTATTACCCTTGTGCTCTCCCCATACACTTTTGTTTGGAATACTGTGTCTGGTTTTGAACATTGTATTTCAAAAAAGATCCGTTAGAAAGTATATAAAGAACAGCAACAAGAATGGCCAAAAGTCTAGAAAATATGACCTGTTGAGTCTACAGAAAGGAGATGATGAGAATCTACTGGAGGAGATATGATCACATCTGTGAAATATATAAAAAGTTGCTGCAAACAGAAAAGTAACAGACTGCTCTGCATTCCCATTGAGGACAGAGTAAGTAGCAAACGGCAAGAAAGAGATTTAGGGTTAACAGCAGGGTATAAAAATCGAATGGTAAGGATAATGAGGCTGAGTAACTTCAGCAAATTACCTAGGGAGTTCAAGCAATCTCCATCCCTGGTTTGAACAGTAGTTGGATTCGTTGTTCCCGTACCTTTCAGTAGTAAACTACCATTTGAAAAAACTGTAAAAGTTTCTTACGGGATCTAAGAGCTTTACCCTAAGATCTGTTTGGCCCACTTCTCCTATGTAGGCTGCACAGCTCTTACAGAGGTGATTAGCTCAAATTCTGTGTATTGTCTATTATGTGTCCTTGCCTTGGCCATGGAGCTGGCTAGGTGGGCCCTCACAGCTGGGAATCACTAGATTAGACAAATAAGCGTCAGAAATTTCTATCTTATAGTTGGTCGTACCTTGAGGCAAAGGATGTATTGGAAAACCTCTTGAGGTCCCAACCAGCCCTATTTTCTATTATTCTATGTGTCATCTGGGCTTTAAACAGCTTTAAAAGCATTACTTTTCACCGATCCTTTCTGTAAAGAGAAAGATGTGTAGATGCACCAAGAGTTAGAGAAATTCTATATGGAAAAAGATTTCTTGTTAACACACGGGAGTACTTATTTCTGGAAAGTTATATGAAATATGGTTGCAAAATATTTTCAAACAAAAGGCTGACTGCTTCTAACTCACATTTTTATTTAAAGGTAAAAACATTTGATGTCCCTTATATGCTGAAGTTAATACACATTCTAAAGAAAGACTGCCCTCACAAATGCGTAGAACCAAAATGCTGTGTTATATCAAATGCCTAGCAATGCTATATGACCTGTGAGATATTCTATGTACAAATACAATATAATACTTGCTGTAAGAAGCCATTCACCTCAAAAATATTTATGTTAAATAGAGAAAGAATAAGCCATCAGGAAGTGTTTAAGCAACTTAAGATGAGATTTAAGAGGAAAGAACCAACCCTATGGAGACAGTAAAAAGGAAATAACTTTTTTATGTTTTATTTAAAGTTTAAAGATTTTCTTTGTAAATTTTCTAAATAGAAAGTACTCAGGGTTTTTTGAAACACAAGTCAGCTCTTGCTAGGTCCTGCTAGAATGAACAGGATATCTCACTATGGTTTTAATAAAAGAGTTTAAAGTCTAAATCAAAGATATTCTTTAGGGTCTCGTATCAAAACTTCAAAATTCCAAAAGACACATAAAGTCAACTATTATAAACTCCCCCCCTATCAAAATACATTAATTTGATTTCAGTTTATTGAAATACAACTAAGATCACTCTGCAAACATGTTTTGGCAGAGAAATGTGATGACAGCTGATATTTGAATTTAAGACTATAAAAGAACTATCTTCCACCTTCAATGAAAACAGCAGAGAACAGTATAAATTACTCCAAAAATGATATGTATTAACTTATTCAATGCACTACTACTCCCCTATTCGATCTCATATTGTTACAGTAACTTTTATAATCTCAGTCCTGACTGGTCCCTTTGCAGCTTCAAGACAATACCTTGGAGAAACAACATGAGGAAACAGTCACAACATAATATCATGCAGAAGCAGCTTTTCAGCACAGCACTGGTTCTGCAGTTTTATTGTATTACCCAGAGTTTAACAAATCACAAGATGCAGTTCCTGGAGTTTACTGAGTTTACAAAAGCACTGCCAGATTAGATGTAAACTGTTCGTATTAATAAACTATAATATACCCTCAACAGACAGTTAGACTTCAGGGATGTAACAGTTCCTCCTGTTACAACCCGTAAACCTGCAAAAGACAAAATCTAAACTCAGTGAGCGCTGAAAGCAATGTGGCTTGATTTAAACTTAAGATTTATAATATGAACTAATTTGTCTGAAAGACAACTGGTTTTGAATGCCATTTTTAAACAATTAGTATTTAAAGAGATTCTTCCTGCTTATGAGTCTAAATTAAGAAGACTCACTTTTGCCCACTTTTAAAGAAATTAGGTTGTCTATGATAACTTGTAGCTATTAATCATGATATAGTAAGACATATGATTAAGACATCCCACATGATCTAATCTTAACTCAAACAATCATCCCCACCCAAAGCTCATTGTTAAGGTGTAATGTCTGTTGCAATCAAACAAGTACAGAAAAGATCATAACTCATAATTTCTTGAGTTCTTTTAGGTTTTATCTCCCCAAGTTCCTGTCAAAAAAGCCATCAGAGAAGACATTAGGGGAAAAGAAAAGATGGCAACACAAAAAAAAAATCCTTCCTGGAAAAGGTAGGCCTAATGGATGTAGAAACTTTCATAATGTTCTGACTGACTGCAAATACGACACTAAAACTTTAAGGAATCCAGTAAAGCAGAGGGGTGAGCAGCGACATTCAGTTGCCGAAAATTCCCAAGACTGTCAGATCTACCTTACAGCTAAAAACCGAGCATTTATATACACAGCTAATTTGGCATTCCACTGGATTAGAATTCAATGTTCACACTATTATATTACTTTTTCCTCCTTATTATGGAACTTTGAATATGTTGCAAGTAGTTGAAAACTTCATTGGCAGGGTAAAAACACGTTTTATATCAGTTCTGTAGTAACCTATCACTTCAGTGTATTTTTGCACTTAGAATATATACACTAATTAAGCTGTTGTTTCAATGGAAAAATCAATTATTTGACATATTTAGATGTTACCCAGCTCACAGACGCATGCAGACAAAATCCAGAATGGACCATTCAGTGCCTTAACGTCACCTCCAGAGACCACTGAATTTCACCCAGCCACCGCTTTCTAGGATACAGTCCCAGCCCCTTAAATTATGATCTTACACTCTTGTCTTTCAGATGTAAAATTAAATGTTTTCTTCTTTTTGTTTCAAAGATGTGCAAAAGCAGATTTATTTGACAAGATTTCAGAAAGCACATACTGTCAGGTGTTAAATATCTATTTTGGGGGTTCTTTGTTAACTAAATCCTGTATCAGCTTTTCAATTTTTCGGCCCCATATGACGTCAGGCCGTTCTACATCCAACCCATCCTGCTCGTACTTCTTGAATGTGGGAACATCAGCACTGCTGCAGTCTTCTGAAATTTTACTCAACATTAACATTAGCAAGCCCAGTAATCAGTGTAACTGCCAGTCTGTATAATCTCCAAATACATTCTGCTTAGTCACTAAGAGGAAGTACTACTGCTATTATTTGTAGACAGTGCCCAAAAGTGTGCTGGATGCTTTAGAGCACAGTTGTAAGCACTGGGTCTTCTTGAAGAGCAAATGGTACAAGCCGTAACATCCTGACAAGTATCATCTACAGTATAAAATGCGTAAGCATGTGGTAAGAGAGGAGAGTAAGGAATAGTGACAACTTTGAGAGAGGCCCCAAAAGCAGTACAAATTGTTAAAACAAAAGAAAGGGGAGATGATAAAGAATATTAGGAGGGAGCAGAGAATGAGGTAGTAGGAAGGGAAATGGGCAGAGAAGAGGGTAGGGCAGGACAGGGCAGGGAAAGGGACAACTGTCTTCCTCAACCGTATCTTTTTGTAACTATCACTATCACTTATTTTACACTGCGTGAAGTTATTACTTTTAAAGTCACCTTGACCAGATTTTATTTTATAATACATAGAAACAAAAGCAAAATCGTGAGTGGTGTAGCAATGGGCTGTTCTGATCAGCACTCCAGATTCAGACAAAACGCAATGTAGTTACAGAAGCGTAACTTAAACAACTAACATTGCCTGCAGTCCTAGTTTACTATGTACCCAAAAGCAATTTTTTTGCATTACCCTATAAACTTTGGAAATTCCCATATACATATCTCTGTTTTCAAAAACCAAAGCCAGCAATCACCACCTACGTCTCTGTCATCCCTCCAGCCCCAAAACCCAAACCCTAAACACACGCTGCTTTTAAAGCAGCAGAAAACAGAGTTGATTATTTATAAACCAGGATAATTATTTATAAAGCAGTACAATAGCTTTGTGAGGCGGATATTTACACTGCTGTGACTCACAGCCATCAATCTATTGCTTCCTCTCCCCCAAGCCCAGCATCCTGCCCCACATCTCATTCACCCACGGTGCCATACAGATCCCACGCAGTCTACCTTCTTTGAAGTCTGCTTGTCAGGGATTTTGTTTCAGTCAGTGTGGCTACCCAATTTTTACTACGGCTGTGCAACCATGGACACAGCAACTGAGCACACGTAAGGCTGCAGTCAGTTGTGCCTTCCTAAAACTTACTCTGGACTTGACAGTGGTGGCTGTCATTGTCAACGGTGGCCATTGTCATTGTCAATGGTGGCCACCATTCTCTCGCTAGCCCACCATGTTTCCATCTGTCTTCTCTCCCTGGATAAAGCAAATGACAATGCCGGTTGATTTCAGCCACGCACACACACACACATACAAAAGAGATCTTTTCTAAGGACCTCATGGTAAACCTGTGATGCTTCGCAAATACATGAAAAGCTGGATGATTTTATAACAAAATTTCTCTTGGGAAAACTTGTCTTCTACTAGGCTAAACTGTCCATACCTGTGAAAAGCTGAAATGCCTGTATTTTCAGAGCTGTGATTCTGACTTTACAAGGAGAGCATTTTATCTTTAGAATAGTTAGGCAAAGGAGCTGGAAACTCATGATACTGCAAGTAGAAAAGTGTATACGCGCATCACACAGGCTGAAACACAAGTCTTTACAAATAATGGCAGCATCCTAGCATCTTCCACAAATCTTTTTTTTGCGTGCATCCTCTCAAGCCAGTCTTTTCATATAGAAATAAAGTACACAAGAAAAGTCAAAAAGCACAAGACTGATCCCACAAATCAATCTGTATGGAGGAAATGTGCTATCTAAAATCTGTTAGAAAGCTTACACACACAAAACTAGAATTTATAAGAGGAAGGATGTGCATAATGTAAAGGAAAAGTCGTCATCAAAAGTTATATTCTATATGCATGAAAGAAAAACACCCACAAAGATAAAAGTTGAAAATATGTAAATATTCCTATAACAGCAGAGAAGGACTTAGACTGAGTGTACAGACATAAATTCACTCTCTCTGAGTGTCATGCATTATGCATATTATATATTATGCAAAATATATGTTCAATAACCTTGTCAAAAAGGCACCTTCCTAGTACATGACATTCAAAATGCACTCCAAGGGTCCCAAAAATTCCTGAAGAGAGACGGTCAAAGCAGCAGAGTTTGCTGCCCATCCTCCTTTTTAAAGCGAAGCTCTGCCACGGGAACACAGCGCACAACTGTAGCTACGCGTATCTCACAGACCGAACCAGGCCAAAGGAGAAAGCAAATCTGGAAAGCTTCTGCTTTCCACGCCATCATGTTCCAGCAAATCCTGGCAAGAATTCATGCTGACCTGATCACTATTGCTACAGATTACAACTCAATACCATCTGCATTTCCTTTCCCCAAAAAGAGTAAAACAGGCATAAGGAGAAGAAGTTATGCATCTATTTTAAATCCACACATATTTACCCCAGGGAGTGAAAGGAAAAGAATAAATAGTCCACATTACAGATGTGAGTCACACTACTTAATGCACTTTTGGAAGATGCTCAAATACCACAGTGATGGGCACAGCATAAGAATTTGAAAAGCACAAAATAGAAATAGAATGGAGAAAGGAAATAGAGCCCAGGGACTAGCCATTCATACTGACACTCAATTACCATAAATTATCAAAAAAATTAGGGGAAATCCATGCTTGCCCCTTTCTACAACATTTGAACAGTTCTTGTGATAATATCAACTCTAAATATCAACTCTTGTTTTCAGCATCTTTTTTTATCCTCCCCTATTTCTCCATGGAATTAAATGACACAATTTTATTGCTTAGTCAGACAAAAATACCTTCCACTTCAAAAGGAGCTTGCCTTCGAGGAGAATTACACTTGAACAAAAACTGCATGATTTAGCTCTGTATTTATCTCTATGAAATAACAGTAGTTCATTCATATAAATATGGGGCTTTTTCTCTCTTCTTCTTTCTCTTCTCTTGACAGAAGGAAAACATCTGTCAAGAGAATTAAACCCAATATTATCTACCTAAAAATGCAGAACAAGCTCTGGTATGACTTCGGTGGAGGGTTGTGCTTAATAAATCTGTAGATATTTTCAGAATAAACATGTACCTGATGGTTCAAGGAGCCACTTCACTTTAAGAAAAAATAAACTGGTGAGTTATTCATCTGACACCAGATGACTTCTCAGTATCCCGTAAAATATTGTGGGCCGTCTTTCCAAACTCCATTGACAAAAGCATTTCCCCAAGAGAGCTGTTTTAGGCTATCTTTGTGTATAAACTTTACACCATAGCATTTCTCTCATGGCTTACACAGAACTCAAAGCTTTAGTGGGACATAATGAGAAACTAAACCCCACATGAATTGTATAGTTTAGATTTTATGAGGACCTTTCTTTTGCCTATTGTCTGCTTCCAAGATTCTGAAGATTACAGTGAAAACAGTTCTGTTTCATGTCTTAAGTTGGTTTTACCTTGTCATTACTTGAGAACAGTTTATTCTTCATTTGTAAGCTTAACAGTTCAAGTTGATCCTAGTATCATTACTGAAATCGTACTTTATATTAGATGATAAATATTATCATCCACAATACAAGTTGCAGGAGCCTTCTTCAAAACTGTAATGCTATTACTATATATTTAAACTGCAACTTGAATAATTTTCCATTTCCTTCTTTGTTAATGATTTTTAAAAGTGCAGAAATTTCAGGCAAAAATTTGCAGTTTTTTTGATACGCCACACAATTTAGCAATGTGAGGGAGTTTAAATTGCTTTAAAATAAAATGTGATACTTAACAATAGCAAGCAAACTGTATAGCATGAGACTGAGAGGTATTTAGTGATGAAATGAGGTATGGCACTTTATTTCCACTGCTCATATTACACTGTCATTCTTCAAAATGTTCACCCAATAAAATATCTTTTTAAACAGACATTGAAATGTATTTAGGAGATCACCTCACAGTTTAGTAGCTGTCACACAAGTGATATCTGAAGTTTTCATTATGACACTAACAATAATGCAATGAATCTTGGAAACAGACTTCCGAAGTCAGCAATTGAAGCCCAGAAGAGAGCTTCCAGGTACCGAGTGTGAAGGGACAGCTGCAGCTAACGTGTCCAAGACACAATACTAATTTTGGTACAAAAAAAAACATGCTTAGCACTTCAGCTTCACGGCACTCATAAGACTCATGTCCACGACACTAGTAGCTTTGCTTATTTTTATGCTGTTTGAAGTCAGCGTGATTGCTCCACCACGGAGGGAGAACAGTTTTCTTGAGTTTACCCGGTGCCAGGCCGGGGAAGGACACGACCCCCCCATGCCGCTCGCCAGGGTGGGACCCCCGCGCCTCCAACACGACCCCCTTCCCCCTCGCGGCTGGGGCACGGGGCGAGGGGAACGCTCACGCTTCCCTGTCCCCCGGTGCCCGGGCAGCAGCGGCAGGACGAGACACCCCACACACACCCCCTGGCCGCCGGGGCCACCCAGCCCCGCGAAGGGCTGCAAGGGAGGGCGGCGGCGCCGCGGGCAGCCCCCGGGGCCGGAGTCCGACCACCACCGTGGGCAACCCCCGGTGTTGGAGCCGGGCCGCCGCCGCGGGCAGCCCCCGGGGCTGGAGCCGGGCCGCCGCCGCGGACAGCTCCCGGGGCTGGAGCGCGGCCACCGCGGACAGCTCCCGGTGTCGGAGCCCGACCGCCGCCGCC
>VUYV01000107.1:536667-585522 GCA_008711295.1 Anarhynchus alexandrinus
CGCCGCCGCCGCCTCCCGCCGCCGCCGCTCCTCGGCCGGGCCGCGCCGCTTCCTGCCGCCGCCTCGCTTGGCTGGTGCCCTCTCGGCTGCGGGATGGAGTCCGCCTAACCCATGGCATGGCGGAGAGCCGGAGTCACGGGAGGGGGCTCCGCATCGCCCCACCGCCTCCCCCGGCTGAGCGGCGCGGGGCCCGGCTGCCGCCCCTAGCGNGGGGGGGCGCGGCGGAGAGGGGCACCCGCTCGGCGGGGCCCGGCCCCGAGAGCAGCCCCAAGGCGGAGGAGGTGGCGGGGGGAACGCCGGCCCCCGGGAGGAGGAGAAGGCAGCGGGGAAGCGGCCGGGAGGGCGGCAGGGCCGCCAGGGCCCGGACCCCTCGGGGTCCCGACGGCGCGGTCTGCAGTTTAGGCAGAGAACCGGAGAGCAACGCGGCGGGGAGCGGTGGGGAGGGCGCCGGGCGGCCCTCCGGTTCCCCCGGGCCGGGAGCGGCACCGCTGTTCGGCCGTGCGGGTCCGGCCCAAGCGAGCTGCTGCTCCACCATCGCCTACTCAACGTCCTGCTGGAGTGTCCTTCAGCCAACGCGAGCTGTGAAATTTGCCCCAGCGTCTGGTCTGGACGGGTACCTTCAACCCTGAAGAGCAGGGATGTGACACCCATGAGAGAAGGCTGGAGAAGGAAGTCCTCCTCCCACCTTGGAAACCAGGCGATGGTGGAGTAAAACGCTTCTGCTACCTGTAAATCCCCCACCTGAGCAGTCATTTTGATGGCAAGAAGTAATTTCTGGACAACGCTCAAAATGCCATCCAGACCAAATAAATGGGAAATAACCTGTCCAAGAATGCTGAAGAAACAATTCCATCCAGACCTGTAGGTTTCAATCTATTTGCAGACAGTAGAGTTCTACCTGCTGTTCTCTCACATTATGAGATATACCTCCTATTTCACACCAGCTCTGGATATCTTACAAGTGTATGTAGCAATTATAAGGTTGTTTGGACAGTTTGAAATCTTCACCACAGATCATACATTTCTGGAGCTGGCACTATTTCTAATGAACTATGACACCAACTTATAGCCAAGCATAGAGGCCTGGGAAAAAAAAAAGTCATCTTTCTCAAAGTATCCTGGTCCTCATTAGCTGTATTTCCACAGAGAATAAATTCGAAGATGTACCTTCATTAGCTAAAGAGTTCTGCATGCGACGTTGGGCTGAAGACATCATTCCTTTGGGAAAACCAGAGCGGCATGATAAGTTGGTTGTGGTAAAGCAAGTCTTAATAGTAATCCCTACCTATTGTCATGCACATATATTTATCAAATTTTAATTTTGTCTAAGAAATGTCATTGGCATCCTTAGCTGAAAGGAGCCTGTTCCATTTCTTGGTGTAAAATTATGTATAATAGACCCTTTGTTATTAGACATAAACTGTTGCATAGAAACTGAGCATGCTACAGTTAAGCAGATACCCTTGTAAAATAAACTATATGGTTTTTCATCAAGTCCTGAAAGCATTCTGCTCTTCCAGTCCACATCACCTTCACCTTTCAGACTGGATTCTGGCCAGCTGGCTCTCGCCCAGTTCCCTGTTTCTTCCAGGCACTAGATAAATCTGGCATCTAAGACAAAAAAAGGAGGAAATGTAGAAGTGTGTGTCATCAGATTACCAAAGATAGTACAGTCCTTATCAATCTATAAATGTTGAATGGAAGAATTAACTGGACTGATCTTTTGGGGAAACTACATTTTATCCCGGGGAAGTGAGGAAAGAGAGAAATCACTCAATTGCTTCTAAGAATAATTAAAAAGAACCAGACCACTCGAAAGCAATCTCTCCACCCTGACAGGTTACACGGTTGTTTCAAAAATATTTCATGCCATGTCTCAACCATAAACATTATTCTGACTGTAGTTTTGGTTGCAAGACATCTACAGTTCTTTGTGCATTGCTTCATTCATCTGAATTTTTTTCTGCTGGATATTTACTTCTGAACTTTCTGGATTTACAGTGCCTGCTTCTGCAGTCATTTCAAGGCGCCTGTGATTTTTCATCCACAAATTACAAATACCTACTCTCAGCATGACTGTAGAATTTCAAGAGCTTTCTTTTCTCCTTGGTATTTGCCCTGTTCCCACTAAATCCTGTACCATTAAGTGGGTAACTATAAACAAACAAATCCAGGGACAGGAACTGCAATCCCCATATATTATCTAGCTATTTGCTTTGAAAATAGAGCAGATTCAGAGCAGAAGACATCCTGTGACTCACTGAAGAAACAGTTCAACTTGACCTTTCTATGCTTCTACCTTCCTTTCTCTCCATCAGTTCCACCTATCATTCCTTGCATTTTCCCGCAATTAAATTAAAACATTATTTGTTCACGTTCCTGTCAGCCTGCACAGAATTGTCTCATGCTGTTACTGTTATTTCCATTACCCAGGTGACATACTGATGAAAATATACTCACAGCACAGAATTCCCTACCTACTCCAGAGTAATGGTGCCAACAATAATCTACGATCAACCAACAAAATAAATTATTATTGTGTAGTATGACCATTTATGAAACTTATTTTTAAGGAGTGTTCATTTGTAATTCCCTCAGTGGTGAAACAACTATAAATTCTGACCTTCACCTTCTGTCTCCAGGCACCTGCCCTTCCTGTTCATCTCAGCTCTAGTTCCAAACTCACTACCATACTCTGAAGAAACAGATCCCCATCCCTGTTTTACATTCTTCCGTTGGAAGTGTTCTTCCGCGGTATAATCTGCATCTGAAAATTCACTCCAGTGAATCAAGGTACATGATACTTTCTTTTGGTGGCTTCTCTAAGTCATCTAAAGGTACTGACACCAGCAGGGTTATTAACATAAGTTTTCTGATATCCTTTTTTTTTTTTTCCTGTTCCTTTCCAGTTCTGTTAGACAAGAGGGGTTCCCAAGGAAACAGTGGTGGTGTAACCTGGTTTTATATATCACCACAAAATGCCTTTCACTAAGGGTCTCATTATACTTACTCCCATTTCCTTCCTCATAGCAACTACAAGAGTAAATGAGTTGGTAGATTCATCGTTCAAGCATGCTAAGTGTAATTCTTTCCTGAAAAGGTAACGCTAACATCTGCTTTACAATGCTTTGTATAAGGGAGAAATCCACTGTAACTAATTCTTTCCATTATTTTTGTCCCAAGTTGAAACATTTGCTTGGAAAACATCTTTATGCAGCTGACGTGAAAGGAACTTTAAAGTATTCTGTTATGGATCAGTGAATGGAGAAAATGCAAAACATGTTCTTGGTTGAAAACCTCCAGTACTCAGACTCTCAATAGAACAAATCAGATGTATAACCAGCAAGAAATGCATCCTGTAGGATTCTTCCTGGAAGCATTTTGCCTCAAATTCCTGTTGAGAAAGGACAAAACTTTACTCTGCAACAATTTGGGATTCCCAGGTCCTATACTAAGTGCTATCAAACCATCGTGGACTGGTTCTTGCCCAGCTTTGCCATGTCTAAATTGAGGAAGTTAATTATATTGTATTATGTCACCTACATTTTCATTTGTTTTCTTTCAGGAGGATTTTGCTTGCTCTATATGCAATTTTTTCTGCTCCAAGCAAATTTCTTTAGTTGGATACTTCCCCACAAGTGATTTGAAGAATATTAGATATTTATGGGTAATTTATGGGTAATATATATGGGTAATATTTATGGGTAAAAGTTAGTTTTCTTTATTTGTTACTCTTATTTCTCATAACAGAGGATTATCCATAGTTTACCCAGTACTGCCCATACCCTTATGTGAACTGTACTCAATGAAACAACCCCCTCCCAGTTTCCCTGGTGTAAAGGATCTGTCTGCAGTAGATGGAAAATCATTGGTCTTTTAGCTACTGCCCCCACTTTTTCCTCCTCTCCATGCATGTCATCAGTATCTTCACAGGCTCAGAAGAAGGGGAAAGTCCTTAAGTTGTGCTGAAGAGTGTAACTTAATCCTACCCACTTCCAAACCATTTCTCTGCTCAGGAAGTACCATTAGCAAAAACTTTTGGGATTAGAGGGGTGGGGGCTCACCATGGGCATCATGGCAGCTGCTGGAGGTATGGAGGAGTTTCAACCTTATTCCTAAACCAGCTTGGGTGGGAAGAGATTGATTTGCCTTCTCTCAGTGGACCGAGGAGCTGGTATCCAGGTTGTATTTTGAAATGGGATGTGGGAGAGGCCCTGGCACGCAGGTGTTCTGGAAGCACAGTTGGCTGAAAACTGAAGAAAGGCTCAGATCGGTTAGGTTGTTTTCTGTTTTAAGGCTGAGAGAGTTGGGGTTGTTCAGCCTGGAGAAGAGAAGGCTCTGGGAAAAACTTTCAAGACTTAAAGGGGGCTTATAAGAAAGATGGGGACAAACTTTTTAGCAGCCTGTTGCGATAGGACAAGGGGTAATGGCTTTAAAGTAAAAGAGGGTTGATTCAGACTAGATAGAAGGAAGACATTTTTTATGATGAGGGTGGTGAAACACTGGCCCAGGTTGCCCAGAGAGGTGATAGATGCCCCATCCCTGGAAACATTCAAGGTCGGGTTGGATGGGGCTCTGAACATCCTGGTCTAGTTGAAGATGCCCTGATCATTGCAGGGGTATTGGACTAGATGACCTTTGAAGGTCCCTTCCAACCCAAACTATTCTATGATTCTGTGAATGGGATACTTGATAAACGTGATTTCTAGGGCTTAGGATGTTTTTTTCCAGAGCAATTATACACAGACATACAGTTTATAAGATCATAAATATGATCAGTTCTAAAAACTTTATCATGTCTCATTCCTTCAATTCTGTTTACATGCTCAGTTTGAAATATTCTGACTGAACTAAGTGTGACATATGACATGCTGAATTAAAGGTGTAGGTAAAAGTCTACAGGATCTTAAACTTACTCAGTATTTTCTGTCTGAATTTGAAAATTCTATTTTGATTGTTGTTCAGTTAGTCAGTTGAAACTCAAAGGAGGAATTTTTGAAAGAAGCTAAAAACTCCTGCATAATGAGAGTTCTTTGGTTATACGTTTCTGTTTGATTCTTGACCTGTACCACCAATGTTTCCAAGTAACGGGGCAGTAAGTTAATTCCTGTGCTCTAACAGGCCCTGATAGTGATAAGTCAAGGATTTTGTTCTCAACAGTGTAGCAATTGTCCAGCCAATTTTCAAGAATCCTACCAAAACCATACAAGAGTCTATTTTTATTGGTCACTCACAGGCCATTCATTGGTATTTAATACCTTCATTCATATTAAATTGTCCCCAACTCGGACGCTTTGTTTTCTTTTTAACTGTTCTGAGTTGTCAGATACTATATGGGTTTCAAAATCCGAAATAATGAGTACCTAGACATTATTCAACACATAAAGCACAGGCTCACCATTGGCACAGTAGGTGCTTAGAATGTTATCTCGTGTTCCTGTAAGGTGTGGATGCAGCATTGCCTTCCCTGTTTGCTGCCTTCTAATTCCTCTTCGCTGATCCCTCCTACATTTCCAAAACTCAAGCAGCTTCAGAAGAAACAGCAGTATTCTTAAGTCCCATGTGATTATTTTGTTTTCATTCAGTTATAAGATTGTCTTTTAGAGTTGGTACGGAATACTGTGTACCACATCTCAGGAATATATTCAGTCCTGTTGTAGTGACAGCTCGAAAGTCCCAAATCTCCTGATTTTATACAAGGTAGAAATGATTGTTTGCCCCATTTTTTTTCTTTTTCTTCTTTTTTTTTTCTCTTTATGGAGTCTACTATGTGATTCTGTCTCTCAATTCATTATTCATTATTAAAAGTAGCAATAATATCCTGAATTATTATTATTCTTACAGTGATGCCTAGAAAGCCAAGTCATGTACGAAGGCTCTAGTGCCCTAGATATTGATAGAAAAAATAGCACAGACAACAGCCTGTTGCCACAGAAAGCTCAGAGAGCCATAGACAAAATGCAACGGGCGGGTAACTCGGATAAACACAGCGGGTTGAAATGAGGAGACAGCAATAGAATAAAGGTAGCAACACTAAATAAGTGGAAGATGACTATTTTTTCATGGACATTATCATAAGATGGGGTTAAACTGATCTTTGAAGAAAAATAAGGAGACAGGATTTTGGAGGCGGAGGGGCATCGCTGCAGAGGAACTGCTTAAGCTTTTCCCAAAGTATCACACGAGTGGGAAGTTCTCAAGGTAACATCCATCCACAGAAAACCAGCCCATTACTGAGGTCTTTCTTTCACTGAACACAGTTTAAGTTAGCACCTCTCTGTTGGCAAGAGAAAGAAAATTCTGGTTGGACTGCTCGTTTTCCTCAAAATCCAGAGGCAGCTGGGCTTCAGCTGTTTGGGTCTTCAGCTAAGGTTCATTCTCACGGACCTGGAATATAGCAGCTTTAATAATGAAAACATGCCCGAAAGGGATGATAATTAAAGCTTAGCATATGATATTTTCTGTCTAGAAATCTACCTGTCTATCTAGGTTTCACATCTGCCAAACGACCAGAAAATTAATCAGGAAGTTCAATTAATTCAAATAATGGGTAAAGGCAGAAGTGGTAGCACTGCTAAACTGCTTCTAAAAGCATAAGGGTACAGGCAGGCGGTTTGTTGTTTGGGTTTTTTCATTCAAGCAAACAGTCTTTCATTACAATTTTAGCTCCGGTACATGAAGAAAAGAGCCAGTATTTTGTGAAAGTTCATTGTATACTCCAGAGACAGAAGGCACTAGAATGACAAAAGCTAAGTCTAATTGGAAAACAATTTCTTTCTTGTGTGTTGAGATCATTAGCACTTATTTGACACTTTCTAGTACAGTGTTCCTGAAAGAGCTCCCCATGATACCAGTTGACATACCTCGGATAAAATCAAACTGTGCAGCATGAAAAGTTTATGAAGAACAGTATTAATCAACATTAATCAACTTTGGCATTTTACTAGGCTAAGGGAAAAATTGCATTAGGCCAAATGAGAGTCAGCAAACGCACGGTAACACGGCAATGCCTGCTTTGTGTTCTGCTCTCCAGACCAGGATTCTGCCATACTTAAAAGCACAAGTATGATTAAAACAAGATTCATTCACTAGCTGCATTAATATAATTACCTTCATAATTATTTCCTAATAAGTCGGAAATCAAAACATTCTGAGAAGGGATTCATGCGCACAAAAGCTGGGCTATTTTTACTAGCGGCATTAGTCTAAGAAAATATACAACCTTTGAGCACAACTATTACCTTTCCGAGGCTACAGTATCGTACAAATTGACATGAAAAGTATATGTTAGGATTGCTGACAGACACCAAAGATATTTAAAACATTAATAGATGGTAACTTTATGCTTTTATTTTTACTTCCAGCTTTTCCTGATGATAGTGAGGTAGGAGAAGCAGCAGCTTGGACACATTATCTGTTTTCACAGTGGACAGAAAAAAAAAAAAAGCATTCTCTATGAAGAATTGTCTTGCGAAGGAAGGGATGGAAGGGAAGAGGTAATAAAATATGAGCTAATTTTTGACACTTCTCAAAGAGGTATGTCAAAAAAAAGTAAGTGTAGTGAATTTCCTTCTTTGAATGTAAAGGGAGTTATTTCACTCTCAGTGTGCGAGGAATCTCGTAGTGAGACAATACTTTAGACTACCAGCTGTTAAAGCCTGCCTTGTCTCTTATAAAAGGGACCATGTCCGCTATAAAATTAGTGGATGACACTTTCAAAAGCAGGGGGTTTATGAGTTGGAAAAGAAAAGAACAGAACCAGTAATTACCCTAATACCTAGAAAGTACACAACACTGAGCTAAAACTGCTGCTTAGCCTGTATTTCATTAACCGCCGTGCTACAATTCAGATCAGTGCTACAAAGCCCGAAGAGGATACACTTGTGCAGAAAGACTTTGCAGCCTCATCTCCACTTTTGCACAGGGATGATTTCCACAGCAAATTTACGTGCTCTCCCACAGAGCAAAATAAGCAGGCATGGAAGCTTTCTAGCATCGACCACACAGTGGATTGAATTTGTTCTACACATTAATTTAAGGGGGCAATAAATCTGTTGCATGTGCAAAACCAAGAAGGTTTGTATGTTGTTTTTTTGACCTCAGCTGCACTGAGGGTCAAATGTTTATAGTTGTTTCAGTAATGCAGTCCTGTACTTACAGTGCTCATCTCATTACTGTTGTACTTCTCTCCATAACAATGTCTAGATTAATAATATTTTTTATTTTCCACCAATGTGTTAACAGTAAATATGCAAATAAATTCCTCTAGTTATCTACATGCATTCTTTCCTATATTTCTGCCTTGAATATGAGCTGTTCTGATGAGTAGCCACCTTTCTGTGCGCACATTCTTCCCTGTGCCAGCTATTTCAAAGGATAGCAGGAAAGAAGCTATCAATAACAATGGATGGCATTTTGTTGGTGATACTATGGATTTCATAGGTATTCACCTGTCATTCGCCATCATTTTCAAAAGCATTACGGGCTGTCAGCAGTTCAAAAAACATAGAGAGTAGCCTGTAACATACCCGTATCCAAAACTCAGTCATAAAAGTTATAGAAAAATGAGTTATATATGGAAATGAAGCATTGCTACTTATGTAAAAATCACTGCGCCCCAACAGGAGCGTAGGACAAGTCAACATTTGACAAATCAGCATCAAAAACGGGTTACTATTCTGGTCATCTAGTTTTAATAAAACTGGCAACCTGCCTTCTCCAAGGAAAGAATGATTTACAGCAGTGACTGAGGGGTTTCCCTCCTTGCTTTCCCTAACTATACAGACCATGGATCCAGTCTCCAGGTTCCAAGCTGTACCAATGATGTCTTTTGTTGAATAAAGTAGAGTAGAGTAGAGTAGAATAGAGTACAGTAGAGTAGAGTACAATGGAGTAGAATAAATAGACCAGACCAAACCATTTCATTTGGAAGGACCCTACAATGATCATCTAGTCTAACTGCCTGACCAATTCAGGGCTGACCAAAAGTTAAAGCCTGTTAAGGGCATTGTCCAAATGCCCCTTAAACACTGACAGGCTTGGGCCATCGACCACCTTTCTAGGAAGCTTGTTCCAGTGTTTGACCACCCTCTTGGTAAAGAAATGCTTCCTAATGTCCAGTCTAAACCTCCCCTGGCACAACTTTGAACCATTCCCAATGCATCCTGTCACTGGATCCCAGGGAGAAGAGATCGGCACCTCCCTCTCCACTGCCCCTCCTCAGGAAGCTGTAGAGAGCAATAACGTTGCCCCTCAGCATCCTTTTCTCCAAATTAGACAAGCACAATGTCCTCAGCCACCCCTCATAGGACATTCCTTCCAGCCCTTTCTCCAGCTTTGTTGCCTTTTATTGACCAACAGATGAGACATTTGATCTGACTTCAAAGACAATCCACTTCAATACAAAAAAATGTCATTTAGGCCATTGTCTGCATCAGAACATCGACAACCTCATTTCAAAACAGACAGTCACATTTTGCTGATCTGGCTATTACTGAGAGCACTTCCATTGCTCAACACCTCAACTGTTCTGTTACAGAAGAAAAATTTAAATTCTTTCTATCCTTCAGCAGATGCAGCCTAAGATTTACAAACAGAAGAGCTGCATCTAGCCCGTAGTAGCAGATGACCGCAGGCTGGCCAGCGACGACACTGCTGACTCACATCCTGAAAGCAACATGGACATGTTGGACACATGGCTGTTTGCTTCTCTCGCAAGGAACTGTTTCTCATTTCTAGTGAGGAAGTTGCCTCCTGTGACTTTGTCCACCTGATGTAGCATCGTAGGCTTTCATATAGTCATCTGCTATTGCCCTGAAGTCTACGTTGGTACTGTCCAGAATTCCACATCCAGCAACTATTTAACTCCATTGCTTTATGTCATACTTTTTCTGTATGAGTACATAGGATGAGAAGCACATGCAATGCTGTCTCAGCTTTGCTTTACTCTTTCACAGAATAGCTTAAAGAGGAACAGGTAAACCTGTTTGATACCTGACCAAACCCTTTCATAGGGAGTAATATATTGTCTCTCTATCTGATGATGCCCACATGTGCTTATCGATGATGTTTTGTTGCGTTCAGGCCTTCACCCTCAGAAGCAGGATAAAGGAAGTAGCATAAAGTATCCTGTCTGTGTTTACATTAACTTTTTTCCTATTTGGTTCTAAATCATGTATATACCAATTGTCTCATGTACTTCCCCATTTTAGTACAATGAACTCTACATTCTTTTAGAAAAAGAAGAAAAATCAATACTACTTTTTGCCCCCAAATTAAGTAAAAAATACATGACAACAGAGTAGGGTACAAAAGGGCTAATCACTGGCGAAAGTAAGATCTGGGGTGATGGGAGGCAATATTTGCATGACTCAAGAAGGAGTAGAAATTTCTACAGGGCATAGATTCATGAGTCAGAACCACATATAGAAAATAAGCAACAGACAAATTTTGATTTATAGCGATATAATTCTATTGAGAGTTTCTGTTAACTGGACCATAAACCATCTGAACTTCAGTCCTGTGGTTTATAACATCACTGAAACCTCTTGTTATAGTCCATTATGCATCTTTATTTTCCCTCATATTCTCACACACACACAAATGTAGGAGTCTGCAGGACCTGAATGATTAGTTAAACACTGAAAGGACCTAATTTATCACATTTCTAATCATATGCCATTTAGAAGCATTTTACTTCAAGACATTATGTGAAGAAAAAAGCATTAAAAAAAACGATAATAAAATAGTCCACCAGACAACATGTAACAGTTGTAGTATTTTCTATGTAAATGAAATTAGCTGATGGCTGAGAACAGGATTTTCAAAATCCTCTAAGCACCAGATATGAACAAATAGAGGAAAAGCTAAATTAACCTGCTTAATTCTGAGTATACTAGAATACAAATTGCCAGAATTATGCGGAGTACACGCACACACACGCGCGCGCACACACCCCCCACACAGAGGCAAACCCACATTTTTCCCCATTTCTGAAACTAGTACCTTGCTGTGTTGGGTTGCTTAGGAGACTCTGATCCGAAGAGTTTTGTCAGCAGGATTATGTAAACTCCCGACAGGTCTACCAAGGCTGAGTACATCAAAGAGAGAGGCCAGACAGAAATTTCTCTCTCGATTCTTCAAGCGTGGGAGCTGGATGCAAGGCTGACCACCTTCCTCTTTAAAAATATTACTGGCTAAGTCTTCACTTTGTCTCCATGACAATTTCCATCTCAGTTCCTTGGATTAGTGGATAGTCCCAAATGAATCTGTGCAACAAGCATCAGTCCAATCCTGCCTCAGCAAGGAGCTCGGACCTTGAAGTAGCTGCTGCTCCAGAGTCACTCCATGTTATGTATAAGATTCTGGCATGTACATACAATGCTGCAAGCTGGAAAAATCAGCTCAAGTTATGAGGGAGATGGAAAATTACAGTATTGATATTCTCAGCATGAGTGGGTACAGATGGTCAGGAACAGATTGTATCAAATTGAAGAACAATAATAAAATCATGAACTACTCAGGTTCCCCAGCTGGAGGGAAAGAGAGAGTTGCACTGATTGTGAGTGACACCATGTAAAGAACCCTGTGAGACAGACGAAGAACCAATTAACGGCAAAGGAGCAGGTACATGGTTCAAGGTAGTAGGTGAGGATGAAAACCCTCCAAGTGCTACTGCAGTACAAAACCACTTCCTAAAACGTCTTACAGAACCTCATTAGCAGCAGCACACTCTCCTTCACATGGCTGACCATGAGTGGGAGAGTAGGGACAACTAATTATGGACCGAACATGACATGGGTACCTGGAATTTGATCACACAGCAGCACCAATGAAGAGTTCATCCAACTTTAATAACTAAATTATTCGTTGATGGCAAGAACATGCCCTTCTGCCCACAAAAATCACATCAGACGGGTCGTAACAAGAACACAGGTGTACCAGGTTTCAACCTGCAGAAACTTTTGTTCCTCTGAATGTTTGGGCATGTAAGTTGTATGCGCTGACAGTCAGTACAACATATGTGCTGCCATCATGAAAATAAATGTAAAGCAAATACTTGAAGAAGAAGGAAATAAGAAAATCACCACTCAAATGTGTGTAATTTAAAAGTCAGTTCTTAAAAAACGAGTTTTCCACAGAGAGGCATAATTTTTGGCTTTCACATAAACAAATTTTGAGGATCTTTAGTAAAACATGTTAGGAGAACCAAGAATTTTCTGGCATTTTTTCAATGGCTAGAAAAAGGAGGGGTGGGCCACTGCAATGCGATGGAGTGGCATCATCAGAGAGAGACCAGCAAAGCAGAACATCCCAAATGCTCAGGCCAAAATGCCATTAAAAATGGAAAAAGAATAAATGGTTATGAAGAAAAAACAATCACACTGGCAGGCAGCAAAAAGGGGGCTCCTGAGGATTGTCCTCCAACCACAAAGAGCTTACAGGTGATTTTACTCATAGCTAGAATGAATTAATAAAAAACAAATGAGGAAATACTATTACTATCCAAAAAAAAAAAAATTAAAGAGGAGACTTTTGCTGCATAATGAAACTGCCCTGTCACCTGAAAAAAAAATCAATTTGTATAATTCAAGTAAGACAATGAATGTGAGAAAATCATCTTTCATTAAGCTGAAAGTAGCTTAAAAGCAAAGAACTGGAAGGCACAGTGTAGGGTAAAACAGATCAGATCTGCTCAAAGAAAGCAGCAAATGGAACACAAAAAGATGCTCTAAATCTTGAACTGAACACAAGAGAATGAGTCCACTATCGAAGAACGTAGAAGAAAAACCTTCAAAAAACTACCTGAAAGACAGTTTTAGCGACTGTAAAACTGGCATAGCATCACAGTCCTCTCCAGCAAATTCTTCTACATACTTAAGCTGAATTGGATTTTCAACATCACTGCGTCTTCAGGTGCTTTAAGAACAACAGAAAGCTTTTGGCAGCCTGATCGTATGCTGACAGTGTTTTTAGGCTGTGCACTGTCATTGAACAACCAATGCACACCAGCAACATGTGGCACATACCAAACATACCTGTGTTGACTTTCAGAAAGCTTTCAAGAGGATTTCTGCGTTTTTTCAGTAACACTGTACAATACCCAGGAAAATTTGTGGGTTTTGTTAAGACACCAGATGGGCCAAGATCTCTAACCAGTTATTTTGGAGTTAATACTGATTTTACCGTATTTTGGAGGTAAGATATCTTCCAGACAGTGAAATTCTGTGGTCAGGTCACGCACGTGCAGGTCTGGACATTGCTGATGGTATCTGCCTCCTGGAGACAGTGATAAAAACCATGCCGCTAAGAACTGTCAGAACTGAATAAAACATCCTGACGTCAGAAAGTCAAAACACAAAGTTGGTGAAAGCCAGCGTGACCTCAGGTGATCGTATTGCTCTGTAAGAGGGAAGTCTTGGGAAGCGGTGTTTATTAGCTGACTTATTAAAACAGCAACTTTTGCATGATTGCATCTGTGAGTAAATGACTCAAGTGGAACGCCTTGCTTTTCCGTGGCCGGCCTCCAACAGGGAAATCTAACGCCCTCCGCGACAAGCTGGGAGTCTTTTGTAGCTATGCATTAAACATATACCCGCGGGTCAGGATGGGATGGATGGAAAACTGCTTTCAGCATCAGTATTGCCCTTGGTTACTCAGAGAGACGGAGTTGCGCAGAGTAAGGCAGGTCCCGTTCTTGGACCGGGCGCCCCTCGACATCACGCCTTCGCAGAGGGACATTTTCAGCAGAGTATCAACTGAAGCAGCAGTTTTGCAAGAAAATTTGGAAAGCTGTGAAGCCATTGGCTTGTGGTAATGCAGCTTAAAGGCAGCTGAACTCTTCCGCTTCTGATGATGTGAAAAGTGGGTTGAACTAAGACCAGCGGATAAAATGAGAACCTGACTGATTGGCAGTGTCTTCCTTCAGATACCTCTCGCCAAAAGACTTCACTGGTGAGTTTAGCATCCTGCTGCACACTATTTCAGCTCTTCCCGTCTTGTGAGTAAAGTTTTTGGTTACTAAACATTTTAAGAAAACTTTTTTTTTTAAATAGATTTTTTTTTGAGTGTTTAGTTCTGATCTGTTCTGCCACATTCTTCCGTGTCTGCCACCATAAATGCATCCCTTGGCATGACTACCCAATTGGATTTTGACTAGGTCCAAAATTCACGATGACATTTCTTCAGTGCACAGAGCTCAGTGAAAAATCTCTGTCTAGGGCAATTCACATAAAAGACTCTACAGAATAAGGCACAAAACCCATAAAGGTATTTGTCTTTTGAAGCCAATTACTACGCATTGTCCATAATTTAAAGAATTGTCACCGAGCCAGATCCCTGGTTTTATTCTTTTTATTCCTGGGGGAAAAAAACCCACTCTTCTGATTAAACCCTAGTTTCAAATCACATTTAGACACCCAATTACCGTATTAAGTTTATTCCACAGTTTGACATCAATATCATAATCCAGTTACCTACTCCATGCTGCTTTAACTTGTGATAGTGAACATTTTCTGTTCAAGATATTGTACCGCAGCCACTGGACAGCCATAACTGACAGGATTATGTAAAAACAGTGGCTTATCATGAATGTCCTAACATTTTCTGATGTTAAATACTCACTTGAGAATGACGCAACTGCAAATATTGCCAGTGGTTTTGTTTGCCAAGGTTATATTTTGCCTTAAGTGATGCAAAAGAACACAGGCTCCATTCCTGAAATAGCTGGTCTATAAATATGATACCTTTAGATATCCAGCTGAGCCAATGAATCTTTTGCCTTCAGACTTAAATGCTGGATTATCCCATTTGTGGGGAAAAAAAAAAAAAGTAGTTATTTTAGATATTTTGCCTTACATTCTTAAAGCATAAGAGAGATTGATTTTTCCCTATCGTCTTTACTCAAACCGAGTGAGAAAACTGCTGACATGCTCCTTCCGTTTCCATCTGTGCCTTGCAGCTCCCCCGACTCCTGCCATGCCAAACCCCACCCCTTTGGCCAGTTTGCAAAACCTTGTTATATTCTGGTAATAATCCTCCGCCTTTGGCTCTCCTCTCTTCTTATCCTCCAAGCATTTTTGAGACCAGGTTTCCTTTCCCCTAATACATCCCAGACACTACACACACCATAGTGGAGGTTCGTAGGCATCTGCAAATGATTAAAGTGACCATAGGTCTTCCAGAGCTTGACCATCCTCATTTTGAAGGGATTCAGGGTAATGTCCTGCTAGATAATATCATATGGTAGAAATAATCATAGAATCATAGAATGGTTTAGGTTAGAAGGGACCTTAAAGATCATCTAGTTCCAACCCCCTGCCACCTCTCAAGCCTGTCCCAGTCCCTCTGGATGGCATCCCTTCCATCCAGCATGTCGACCGTGCCACACAGCTTGGTGTCGTCAGCAAACTCGCTGAGGGTGCACTGAATCTCGCTGTCCATGTTGCCAACAAAGACGTTAAGTGGTACCGGTCCCAGTACTGACCCCTGAGGAACACCACTCATCGCTGGTTTCCACTTGGACATGGAGCCATTCACCACAACCCTTTGAGTGCGACTGTCCAGCCAGTTCCTTATCCACCAAGTGGTCAAGAAAGAAACCTCAAGAAAGAAACCTCAAGAAAGAAGTATCTCTGTTTTCTGGTTAGCAAAAGCTAAGTGATACAGCAAAGTCAATGATGACCACAGAGAAAGCAAGAATTTCTGAGGCGCTATTTAGGGAAGCTTTTATGTGAAGAGAACAAAAACAGAAGAGAAAGCAAGCTGTACTGCTGGAAAATCTGTAATCCTATGACCAAGCCAATTCTACAAATACGAAGAAGTTCCTTCATCCTCAGGTCCTATTCAATCTCCACCCTAGAACTCAAAAGTGCAGAAAAACAGCAAACAGCTGTTCTTGTGGGACAGAGCAAAAGGGAAATGAGGAACGACCAAATGCTGCTGCCTAGCCACCCAGGGCGGTTTGCCCCGGACAGTAAAAGCAGGAGCACTCAGACTGAGACTCTGCAGCTGTTGATAAGGCTTGGCTCTATTCTTCCCCTCTACTCTGCTCTTGTCAGACCCCACCTGGAGTACTGTGTCCAGCTCTGGAGTCCCCAACATAAGAAGGATATGGACCTGTTGGAGCGAGTCCAGAGGAGGTCTATGAAGATGATCAGAGGGCTGGAGCACCTCTCCTATGAAGACAGGCTGAGACAGCTGGGATTGTTCAGCCTGGAGAAGAGAAAGCTCCAGAGAGACCTTGTAGCGGCCTTCCAATACCTAAAGGGGGCCTACAGGAGAGCTGGGGAAGGACAAGGGCATGTAGTAATAGGATGAGGGGGAATGGCTTCAAACTGGAAAAAGGTAGATTTAGATTAAATATTAGGAAGAAATTTTTCACTTTGAGGGTGGTGAGGCACTGGAACAGGTTGCCCAGAGAAGCTGTGGATGCCCCATCCCTGGAGGTGTTCAAGGCCAGGCTGGACGTGGCCTTGGGCAACCTGGTCTAGTGGGAGGTGTCCCTGCCCATGGCAGGGGGGTGGAACGAGATGATTTTCAAGGTCCCTTCCAACCTAAACCATTCTATGATTCTATGATTTAATCATGAACTAGTGGACTTGTCTTGTGCAGGTGTTTGATGCAACGGCCTCTCTTAGCAGACCCAACAATCCCCTCTCCCCTGCTACCTCCCACCACTTTCTTGTACCTTATGCCATGACAGCTTTTGTATGCTGTTTTGTAAATAATTGGTATTTTTCAGGTTGCTGAAAAAAAAATTGTCTTATACTACAATAAGGATCTTAGAAAAAAGTAACATCTTCAAATAATTCCACTCTGCTTGAACACAAGTTAGAGGCTTGGATGTCAGTTTTGTAATAAATACATGAGTGCAGCATGTCTACTGAATCTATATTAAATCTGTGGTTTTCTATCGTATTGCGGTTTTTAATCACATTTTTACAATGACGGTCAAAATACCATCTTCATCCATTTATCTTCTTAATAATCAGCAATGCTCCTTTGTCTGCTGAAAGATCTTTGGTTTTGCCCACACAAGCCCTAAAAGTAGAAAACATGATGCAACATGCCATAAACTCCTGATCGTATCCATCTACCCACTGAGAACACATCATTTGCATCTGCTGAAACTGCTCCAGGCTTGGACAAAATGAAATCACTAAGGATACTAACATTTATTAATATAAGAAAAACTTCAAAACCCAAGATCTTCCACTTCATGTCCTAAAATCCACAGAGATCCCAGATCAAACTTTCAAGGCACTGAAAAACAGCAGCTCTGCTTAAAGTCAATATAACAGTAATTACTCATCACCTTTGGAAATAAATCCCTAAGTTTGTTTCAAACTGTGTATAAAGAACATGATCTTCAACTCCGAGGAAGTGTGTATTTTTTTCATTTAATATAGTAAGGAACAACACTTTCAGCAGTTTTTAGTTGGTGCTATTTGAACTACGATCTTTGATTTTGTCCTAGAATTCTTCACATACCTTCTAAAGCCCCAGAAGTCCTAGGTGAGCACATCATAGTCTTTTCTTTCTAATTAAAGTCCTCTTCTTCAAATGCCTTTCCGTCTTTCTCTAGTATTATTCTGAGCTCTTTAAGTTTCCCACAAGCTATTATCCACAGAAATTTCTTTGTCCTCAGTTACAGAACCTCATTCATCTCCCTTCAAAAGTTTTTAGACTTTTGCAATGCCGAACAGCGGACAAAAACTTCCAGAAGGTGTTCACTTGTCGCTGGTTTTGCTCACCTAAAACCTAGTGACCTCTGTGTGCGATTCTGTCCAAACCTAGATAGATATTCACAAGTAAACCAGCCACCTTTCATATCACAATGTTAACTATAAAATAAAACAAAATTTTAAATCGTAATATGTCTGAGGTATGGGAGAAATGTCCCCTAAAATAACCATTTATCTCCACCAAGTATAGGGCGAAATGAGGTACCCAAAGCTGTTCACTGTGCCTGTGCTGTAGACATCGAAGGTTAAGCAAGACGAATTCTACTCCAACCGCCACGTTCTTGGTGCAGTAACTAGGATCAGAAGAGATATTTTCATATAACAGAGCATGTTAGGTTATCTGACTAAAGGCTAAGCAAATTAAGCACAAAGCCATGGCGAGGATTAGAAGAACAATTAGTGAAAACTGAGCACACTGACTCACTAGTCCCGAAACCATTGCAGGAGAGTGATTCAGACCGTTGTCCCTGGTGCAATACCCACTAAAACAAGCGCAGGAAACTCCTTAGAAAGCTGTGCAAATTGAGGGATTGATTACCTGAAGGGGTACAAGACTGCTTACAGGATACAGGGGAGCGAGAATTTAGGGACAGAAGAGACAATTTGGGGACTATGTAAAATTTATTATGGGATTTTTTAAGGGGATTACAGCAACGTGCAAAACTTACTATGGGATGTTTAAGGAAAGCACCAAAGGCGCGTAAAGGGAGGGACTAAGGAAGACTGGAGAGAAACAAGCATGGAAAAAACGAAGATAAAGGGAGGCAGTGCCACGTAGACAGCTTACCCATTACACCTCAGTGCATGCGCCTTGCCCTTCATCGCTGCAGTCTACCTGATACCATCACTACACCCTAATTCTAACTGGCCTTGCGTGCACGTGTCAGTGCTAGCACCCTTCATGTGGGGCTAGCCCACGAGTGGGGTGACAGGATTCAGTATGAGCCACTGGACCAGGACATGGCTGAGGGACTTGAGGGTCTAGAGGCCAACAACTGGGAGATGGGCTGTCTCACAGCAGCTACCAGACCCATACTGCAGGTGCACACACACCCCACAGGTGAACATCAGTCCTGGTCCACTGGAGAGAAGAAAGAGGGTGGAGAAGCAACACCTAAGCGCAGCCCGTGTTTACACAGGTGCCAGAGAAGGCACTGCTCTCTCTCCTCAGGTTGATTTGTGGCTGGCCACGGGTTTATTGTTTCTGTTGTGTGTAGGTGCACACTGTGTATAGGTGTGCACACAGGTATTGTTATGGGCTTGTGGATACAGAGTCACAGCAGCCTTGGATCCTTTGGATTGGGAGGGGAAAAATCCCCCCTGGTCCCAAAGGCCAGGGGATTCTGCTGCCACAAACAAAGTGAAGAAACCCCACAGGGACACTGGCAAAAACACTCCTGTGGAATTTTTCAGTTGGTCTAGAATTTTTATCTATTTCCATATACACCTCAGAAACCTGAGTGGCAGTTTAGCTTGTTTTAGACATGTAGTATATACACAGAATAAAAGAAATTATTTTATTCAAATATCTGTGTCATTACATAGCCCATCTATGATAAAACAGGAATAAAACGTTGATGACTCCACAGACGCCTTATCATGAAACAGCTAAAATTCACCAAGGCTATGAATACTGATTTAAATGTTTCTGTATCACAAGTTATTTCTCTTTAAAAACAGTCTTTAAATATCTTCCCAGAGTAAAAATACATACAGAAGTTGTCTTTTTTTAAACAGCAGGTATGTAGGCACTGCATTTGATTTAGAAAATAGCCCATCATCTCCTTTATTTTCTTTCTTTCTTTTTTCTCTGCAATCACACCAAAATTTTGAAGGCAATCATTAACATTTTTCTTATATTTACAGTATCTTATGTGATACTAACGGTTTTATTCTACATGCACTCGAGTATGCATACATGCAGATGCACAGATCTATATCTTTTTGCATGTAATGATTTTGATAAATCTAGGTGACTCCTTTAAGGTGATTAAGATGAAGCCTGATTACACCTCTCAAATCACTGAGGGAAAATAAAAAAACCAAACCATCAAATAAAAAAAAAATAATTAAGAGCTTCAGCTCCTTTAACGTAATTTCTAAACCATTTCAGTGATGGCCTGTGACAGACTTGGATGAGCACTTCTTGCAAGTAGAGCCACCACTTGGCAACTACTATATTTAAATAAATAAGTTTAAAACCCCTACCCTGAGTATTGTGGCATTACATATTTTTGGTGGATGGCCACAAAAAGTGTTGGAGACCAACTGTAAAGGCTTCCAGAAGGGACAAATCAACAGCAGCTAGCCCTACACCATTCAAGTCCACGGCCAGGGATCCCCTGAACAGACTGCGATCGCCACCTGCAAAATTCCAAACGACTGACTTCCAACCAGAAAGCCCCAGCCCACACCTACACTGGTTTTACAACTAACGTGTTTCTAGAAGTCACAGAAAGACTTGATTTTGGAAAGGAGACTTTTTCCTGTAACACTAAGGGGGTGCCCCACTTGATGACACAACTAATATCTTTGTACAAGACCACACACATTGAATTTGGAAAAGGAATTCATACCCAAATACACAGCCTCTGAGTACCCTTCTAACTAAAATTCCTTTTTTCAGCATGCTGTTACAATCTCTCTAGCAACGTTTTTAGCCAACCCTGATCCTTTGAGTTACTCCACTTGGGTGCTTGTCTGAAAGCAATAGCACACAGAAGTCTTTGAACATAAAGAGATCCTTTGGACATGACTGATGCTGTAGAGCTCCACACCAACACCACACTGTAACCAAACTAACTTCAGAACTGAAAGCTCTCTAGTTACATTCAGAGTTCTGCACCAAAAGCTAATAAATTCCACGTGGCAGGACTTGTTCCCACTAGAGGTTATCATGACTCAACAAATCAACAACCAACCACATCAACTCAAGCTAAACTGACAAGGCTGAAAATTTTTAATCACATTCCAGAAGATTAGTCTGGTTTTGCAAATTGTGCAAGACTTGACTACAGCTGTGTCACAAGCCATACTTTGGACCGCACATTCTCCCTCAATTTTTTCAGTGTTTCAGGAAGGAAATAAACTGTATTTGGCACAGAGTGCACTGTATTAGTACAACAGGCACACAGCCAGCATCAGTCTATTCCCTGATCTGTTCCACCACTTCTCATCATCCTACTTAGAGCTCTTCAGATCTGCTCCTCTTCCTGCATCACGCCATAAGGTAAGTGATCCAGAGAGTAAAAGATACATTATAGCCTCTTATCACCAAACAGCCATAATTTTGCCATGATCATCCAGGAATCTTGCCCAAACAGTGCTGGAAGAGTAAGAGCTAGAAATGCATATGGATGTTAGTGTCAGCAGACACATATTAAACAGGATGCTACATGAAGGCAAGTGATCAAAGTGCTCAATTTCCAGATAAAAAAAAAAAAGTTTATCATTTAACTATAAAGTTTATTCTAATTGAGTTCATAAAAATTTTTTGTGCGTAAAATTGGGGGGGAATGTAGTTACAGACTGCACAGTAGTGCAAAGGCTTAAAAATATCCTTTTGTATGGATGTTAAGCAACACTTATGGTTATTAAATATATCATATTTCTGCAAAAAATATTTCTTCAGCCTAGAAGGCCTAGTTGAATTCCAGCATAGTTTTCTGATCACCTTAGTGTCTTCAGTAAAAACCTAAGACTAACCCACTGGAAGAGAAACAGACCATTTTCCAGACAAATAGTAAAAGAACTTTGGGCTACAGGTACATTGTGAAATGTGAAGCTTTTATTTTTATTTTTTTTTTATATAAACTCCAAATAGAAGGCTTATAATAAATATCACCTAAGGAAGTTTCTGGGGTTTATATAACTTGTGTCATCTTTCATCCAGATTTTAGAAGTTTTAAATAAGTTAAAGAGAAAATATATTTATTCAACTATGTCATTATGAATATTAGCAACTTCAACAGTCTGAAGTTTTGTCAAGTCATATAACAATAGTTAAGACGACAGAACAAAACTATAAATATGTTTACAGATATCTGAGAATCCCATTGAATTTGTCTTGGCTAAAAGAAAAGTAATATCTTGTACTGTAATAAGTATGATGCAGTATATTTGTCAGTTGGAATAAACAAGATCTAGTCTATTGCCTTAAGGTCACTTGTTCACTTTATTAGATTTATTTAAAAAAAAAACAAAACAAAACCCCAAAACAGCATAAGGACAACTGATTTTATAATTCTGCATGGGACAAAGGTTTTTTTGCCTCTGACAAATCTGAATCTTTTTCATCCTTCTTTTGTAGTAACAGTATCAAGGAGTAGGATCGGGACTACAGATATCCTCCACCAACTACCAAGTTATCTGCTTATATCAAAAGGGTCAAACTCCACTGCAATACACAGCGTTGGGCCAGTAACATCAGACATGCAAATGGCAATAAAAGATTACAGGGCCAATTCTTACGACTGCCCATAGCAGACGATGGCTTGAGAAATCAGAATATGTGTATACTTCGAAGAAAAGGCACGTTTCTGGATCCATAAGCTGTCTCACCGATGTCCATCAATTTTTATTTTTTTTTTTACAGTGGATTCATTCAATAATGACATTTGCTGTCATTGTGACATTTTTGTACATGTGAGAACAATTATTTCACTACTGCCACAATATGTTTCTTCCTCTCTGACACAAATGGCACAGATCCTGGTTTGCTGTGCTTACGACGATTCAGTTCCCTAGAAACAAAAAACAGAAAAATGAAGTTCAGTAGTCAACACAAAGATTTAACAAATACTAGCTTCCTCCTTAAGCTACTAATGAAGATATCCTACAATTAAAAAAAAAATTAAGAATTGATCTGCTTTTATTAATCAAAAGCCATGTACTTCCTCCTTTGAGGAGAACTGTCCCTTTGAAAAATAACTTTAAAATTGGCTAATTTTGAAAAGTTTTGAATCAAGCCTTTACTTGGGAGCTCAGCTTACTTGGTTTTCATGTCAACAGCACTTGCTGCTCAATTTTGTAGAATCTTTCGGCTGAGAAAGATGACTAAAACCCACCACTCTGGTTTTACTGTTAATTTAATGGCTACAGCAAAGTATGCCACCTTTTGCTGCCAGAAATTCCAATATGGCAATGATCCAGGTGACAGAAAACACTCATCCTGGAGTCTGGTATAAAAAACAAAACAAAACAAAACACAACACCAAAAAAAACCCCAAACCCCAAAAGCCCTCCACACCCCCAAACCAGCCCATTCTGTTTCCTTCGCAATGTTGCATCATGTCATCCTTAACAGAGCATTGCGGCTCCTTCCAACATGGTATTTGCTCCCATTTCTTCAGTGAACTTTTGGGAAGCAGGCACCCCTCACTGATACTGGCAATTGTCTGCATTTTCCTTATAATCAAAGGTTAATCAATCCAGTAGTTCATGATCACTTATTCAGATGTTAAAAGCAGCTTCTTCGTGTTCCTCCCACACACTGTCGCTCTATCACTCCCATACATTGCTGCTACAGCACTGCAGTGATGCATTTTATTAAGATCACGAGAAAACAAAGCCAGAAGAGGAAGACATACTTTCGCCGACGAGCTTCTCTCATGATACGCTGCTCCTTGATTTGGCAAAATATACTTTTAGGCAAGTGACGGTGTTGAGCAATGCGCCTGATCTTTGGGTGATGCTGGAACTTCTCCTTCAGCTTCTGATTGTAATTCATAGCTGCCTTCTCTCGTGGTGCAAGCTACGGGGAAAACACCACGGAGAGGCATGTTATAAAAGAACAGGGACTTAACTGTCACAATTTTCTCTACAAAAACAAAATTTTCATTTTTAATTCAAATTACTTCCTTTTAGCAAATGGCTGTAGCCACAGAAACTTCAGAATTAGGGTGGGTAAGAATTGAAGACCTGCAATTTCAACAATACTCCAATGCTCAAACACAAAGTATTATCAGTTTCAAAATTCAGTGAAGTAACTGAATTTACTTCCTGAAAATCAGATTTTAATGTGAGAAAGAAGAAAGAATAGAAATAGCTGACAGTAAAACCTCTTTGATCAGAGTCTGCCTGCTTTTCTAACCTCTGATGATGATCAACTTTTGCTGTGAAACAAAGATTTGCAGGCATTTTAATCACCAGCCAGTGTAAGTACAAATGCTATAAATGAATTGTCTTCATGAACAGCTTTACAGACAGCCCTTTAGGTGGCCTGAATCTTACCCAGCACCTCGATCCATTAGGAAGCACAGCGCACATATCAGATTTCAAGTATTAGCTTGACTGTGTAGCACACAGGGAGTTCCAACTTTCATCATGCAGCTAAAAATATCTTAATATCACAAACACATGAAATACAGGTAAACTAGCATTACCACAAAATACTTTAATTGTGTATTCATATTTAAAATTATGCCTGAGCCACCATTAACAACACAGTGAGAAATGCTGTTTCCTGACAGCTAACCTACAGCGGATATTTTATTTTTTTTTTCAACTAGACACATTTCTTTGGTCCTAATACTTATTTATCAAAAGGAAAAAAATCTGCACGCACTGTGGTTTTGTTTAAAGCATGCACTGCTTCACGAGGAATATCAGTGTCTATGTATTCTGGATTTGCTTGGATCTCTGGGAATTTTCAGCTACATTTCAGTCTAGTGCGCTTTCATGTAAACAGAAAATCTGTTGATATTAAATATTAATTAATATACATTTATATTATTAGTTATTAATATTTATATTTTATATCTGTTTATATTATTATTATCTGTTAATATTAAATATTAACAGAGGCTAATCCTATTCTCTTCTTCCTACCCTCCCACCCAAAATACACTCTATAACTCCAGTACTTCAGACATCTTAAAACCCTTCATATTTTCATACAAGCAATGGCACAAGTCCTTTGCCCTCCCACATTTATTTCATCCACTACTATCTGTGCCTAAAGTATTAAAAGCAAAACAATAGTTCAGACAACTTCTATTTATTCAGCTTTGCAAATTACTCAGTTTCACTAATTTCTTACTTTCTCAAGAAAAAACAGAACCTGAGTTTCAGATGCTAACAAAAAAAAAAGCAGTAATAAAACCAACAACTTTATTACACACACAAAAATTTCAAGTTCCACCTACATTATTATGAAACATGCTTTCTTCCCCTTTGAAATGAGCAATTGGCTATTTCTTCTCCACTCTGGAGGTCACTTTTAGAAGTGACTTCTGTTAGAATATTTCATGAATTCTGAAAAAATAAGTATCATACTCAGATAATTTTGGTTTGAAATATCACTAATGGTCTGGAAGCAAGTATTAATAAAACATATGGCAAAGGAGTTTCTCCTTTGGGACAATAAAGAAACCAAGTACCAGATGCAGAGTTGTTCATTGCTCAGAAAATTCTTACTCAGGACCTCTGTTTCTCCATACCCTCTTATTTGTAAAAAACAAATCCTTCTGCTTACATTTATCATGACCTCTCAAATTGCAAGTAAGTAAATTTTACAATCTTAATCTACTAAAACTATTCCCCCTGTTCTCCCTCCCACCGTTTACTGAAATCCTGTCTGATGTGCCAGCCTGAATAGCTGGTTCACTCTCAATAAATCCCAGGTGTTCCCACTCTGCAGAAAACTGCCAACATAATCCAAATTAAAGAGGTTTTATTTTAATTAAATGCAATGATTTTCCTTTAATTTAAGAAGAGCAAATTGCTGCCGATTTCATATAACCTTGATGATTCTACAGACAAGAGGTGAATCTGTAAATTAAAGATACATCCAGGATATCTTATTTAAAAAATTAATACAGTTTAAGAGGTGGTTATGTTTGAGTCCGATTCCATTTTCACATGTAATGTGGAATACAGAAAGACACGTAGCTGGTGACTTTCCATCCAACCACCGCATGCCAACGCCCCATATACCAGGCTGCGCTAAGTGCACCCTCATCTACATGATGGTAAAAGAAAATTTTGCAGTAATGACAAATTTCTGTCTATTTATGAGAGACAGCAGATAGCTAAGAAAGCAGACTGCAATAACGCGCTGAATTCCAACCTCTCTCTTGCAAGTCATTTTACAAAGGTCAATGTAAACAGCTGAAGAGAACAGCATCACTTCCCATTCTGCTTTGAGCTGAAGAAGATGCTGTAAACACAGCACGATTTAGCAGGACTAGAGATTTTGTTTATAGGGACTAGAAACTCTACAATATAATAAATTAGGATTTATATGACATCACGAGTGGAAGACATGCTCAAAGATGATGTATGACCATTTTTTTCATACATTCCAAAAGTGAATGTGCGACTTCCTTCCTATATCAGGGAAATAGAAATTATGTGGCAGAAAGACAGCTGATTTGTGCCATTACCACAGCAGTACTTCACAGCAAATATCCAGAATGAAAAAGGGGGAAAAAGAACTCTAAAATGCAAGCAAGTTGTCAGCAGGAGGAAAATGTGTCCTCGAGTAAACTGCTTATGCCTCTCTCTCCTCCCTCCAGATGATAGAGGCTGGTTATTTTTCCCATCTAAGCAGAAGGAAGGTAAGCATTTTTCCAGAGCCCTGATTGAAGAGCTAAGACCACCCTTAACAAAAAAATTCTCCTTTTAAAGAGGGCTGTATTTGTACTGTACAGTATTTTAAACTCCACACTATTAGACTTGTAATTCAGCATGAGAATATGAAATGGCTGTTTATCTACCTTGCCCAGATTGCCCTTCTAGGTTAGGGCAGACAGAGCACTGATGCAACATATTTTTAGAATGCAAACGTGTCCCAGCAGTTTTCTACACCATAGTCTGTCTTTATTTATTTTTTTCCATTGCTTTGCTGAAAACACATTTCTAAATTTATTGCCATAAACTTTATTACTCATTGTTTCCTTGGACCACAAACTTACAGCTTTTTTATATCTAAATGGATGACAAAAAAGAAAGGTAATGTAGATGTTAAGAGCATAAAATCATAGCAAAAGGGGTGAAGTTACATGTGCATTGAATCACAAACCCAAAATCACTACAAAAAGACTGCCATGTCACACAACATCTGGTACTGCTTGTTATCAGCCTTATCTCACAAAATGGAACTGTATACTAGAAGCAGACTGAAAGGATATACAATTACTTAGACCATTTTGATGCACTCCTGCTAACCAAAACCAAGATCAAAACCAAGACTTGTAACTGCACATCTTTTTCAGTCCTTACTCAAAAGCTGTTATTTCTGCATCCTGTAAGAAAGCAGCAAACCTATGCTCCACTATTGTTTCGCTCACTCTTGACACTAGTTTTGCACTTACTGAAATATAAATCATTCCCAAGCAGAAAGTTTTCTTCTTAAATTGTCCAGTGCTCTGTTCTAATTCCCAACTACTTTGGAAATGTAACAGATCCAAATTTTGCAGCTGTTACTCACAGTAGTAATGTTACCAAGCATTTACACTCTAAGAACTGCAGGTGTAGATTTTATTTTTTTTATGTGTCAATAGATTCAGAACAATACAGCTTTTTGAAGTTTTACTGATGGTTCATTGCTTTCACCACAATTAAAAAAAATTATCCCTTTCTTTGTATTAATTAGATTAATTATATTCTATTAACTGAAATCTACTCTATTACTGCTGCTTTTCCAGACTTTTCACTCAGACAAGGCTCTACTTTCCTCTTTTCCTCAAAAGCCAAAGTCATTTGCCCTTTCAGAAATCCCAAACCTCTCCGAGAGCACAGGTAAAAAAGCCTCAGTTGTACTTAACACGTCGTATTTTATGTACGCTATTTGAAGAGTCTGGAGTATCTCAACAGTCTTGTTTAACTGAGTCTTTTGCTTCCAGACATGCAGAGCTACATGTTTACCGTTTTAAAAATAACACCTGTTAAGCCCTATTTAATAATAATTACTATTTTATCAACTTTTATTAAAAAACCTAAACACTGCAAATTATCTTAAAGCAACTTCTGCAGCAGCTCCAACAGAGATTTGGGTTTTGATACCCCTATGTAAAACCCATGCAGACTTATTTGTCAGTGGAGTGAAGACACAGCATGCCTCTGGCTCCTCCAGAGACACTTATTCTTACTTTAATGTTTCACTGATTTTGGATAATGAGTACGATGCCAAATACATTAAAAAAACAAAAGAAACATGCGTGTCAGAACTGATGACTGCTAGGGTAGCCACGGTTCAGAAAGTACAACTTTCTGACTGGATAAATGTTCATCAGTCACAACGTAAGTACTTCCTTGGAACCCAGCAACGCTAAAAAGTAAGACTAAGTACTCACCAAAGAAAAAAAAAAATGTTTGATTACCATTTTTCTTTCTCTTTCAGGATGCTGGTTTCCATCCACTCCCACCCCAAAAATATCCATCTTAAAATACAATATATTACAGGATTTTAGCATTATATCAGAAATACAGTGACCTTTGGATGAGTCATTCAATCAAATCTTCTCAGTGAAGAAAAATAGCAGAGCAAGCAACTAAGCATTTAAGACCTATTCTGACACTTCTGACAGAATTACTGAATGTTCAGCTTTGAATATTCAAAGTGTTCAAAAAATAGCCACAGACTATGGAAGAACTGGACATCTATAAAATGAGCAAGCATCTGTCTATGAAGATAAGAACACCAATCCTCTAAAAAAGAAGGACCAGGTACTACAGAAAAACAGTGGAACCTGATAAATAGCCGTTAACAGTTGCAATGTTAAGAATCACAGGAACTACCAGGGTGGATCGAACAAGGATTGGCAGTTGCCTGAATCCAAGCAACATTTCCAAGGTATATACAATAATGTGATAAGCCATAAAGATTCCATTCTTAAGTCCTATTAGCAACAATTACTCTCTAAACATCTGAAAAATAAAATCTCATAGCGCTTCGAAAAAAAAACCCAACAACTATAGCAGCTTCGGACAGTTACTAATTTAATATAGAAATTCTGTGCTTTCCTAAATTCAAAGCTTCAACAGCATAATGCTTGAACACATTTCTACACAAGATATGGGGATGTGAAACATTATCTCTTCTTATTATAACATAATTCTTCACAAGTTCATTAGCATCATCCATGTGAAATGAGAGCAGTTTTTCTACATAATTCACTATGTCTCTTGTAAGTTCTTCCTGTATTTCTAAATAATTTTGCTTTCTTCAGGTATCTTTTGATGTTGCAAGATGGTTTTTTGAAGATAGCATGACGAGTTTTGTATTCTAAATGATGGGATTACTTTCCTTTCTGATAGAAAATAGAAAAACCCAAAACAAACAAACAAAAAAATCAAACAAGAAAACACATGCCACTTGACCTGTGTGTTATAGATAGGTAGTGACTTAGTTCTCTTGGGAGCCGATAGCCAAAGAGCTTTGACAGAAATGCTTACAAACCCTGACACACATGCATGCTACAAAAGCCATATTTGTATGATCCCACAACAGAAGTGAATCGTATGCACAGTCTCCAAGAGGCATGTTCAGTGGCAACCATGTACTTCCAAAAATCCGAAAAAAACCCAAAGGACAGGCTATTTTACATAGGATTCGCTGTCAGGTCAAAGAACACAAGAGTATTAATGTGTGACATCCAATACCCGGTAGTCATAATTGGTAGTGCCTTTTTTAGCCCATCGGTGGCCAGTTTTCAATGATGCAAATACTACAGAAAACAGCAGAATGTCATCTACCACTCTACATTTTGAATACTTAAACGATAACCAAGTTGTCCTTTTGGCATGTAGTACTTCTGCTATGCAAGAGTAGTTGGATTTGCCCATTACTTCCCAGAGCTGAGTATCCTTACTCTTTCATAAGAAAAGGAGCCAATGCCACCTAGTAGTCAGAGTGAATTTGCTGTTCACACCTGAAAATATTAGGAATCACTCTATATGAAAATGGTATTTTTGACATTCTTTTTACCTACTTGTCCTTCACACATAGGGCACAGTCTAAAAACGTATGTCAAAAATACCAGACCATTCTGTTACAGAAAAACATCTTAGAGTGAGAGAGCATGCTCTATCACTAAGAATACAGTGAGTAAAGAGAAAATTTCAGTTAATACTATAAAATCAGGTGAAAAGGGCGTTGCCATGAGCATATGGATACGACAACAGGGAAACAGGCAATATTTCTGCCCAACACCACCCTGTCTAAGCAAATTCAACATAAAAGTTAAATCAGAAAGTAAAGTCTATAATGAGCTTTGTGCAGTCCTTGGAATTAGCAAGCATGGGACTGACATTTAAATGTTTGACTGATGCACTACATGGGAAAATCCCAAGAATCAGTTCAGAACAGGAAAAAGAAAACAAACAAAAAAGCATCCTCAACAAAAAAGAAGAGTTATTCCATTAACGAAATTCAATTTAATTAGTAGTTTGTAACCAAAAATACTGTACAGGCTACAAAGTCGTGTTTTGTTTTGGTTTCTTTTTTTTAGCTCTATAGTTCTATAGCAAAGATAAGAAAAATCACAGGACTTCCAAATACCAATGGTGGGCCGTGGCTGAAGATATACATGTAGTTTTAGCTGTGCTACTCCATACCCAGTGCTTCACAGTGCACAACTGCCCATGAATTACCCCGTTCCACACTGTAGCCCTAAGTACTCCTACCACTCCCATTCACCTGCCACCTCTCCCAGCTCCACTTCACTTGCCTCCTATGGAGATACTATCACTTGATGGAGCTTCAGGTAATCACAAGCAGCCCTAGACGTGACTATGCCATAGATCCATCCCCTTAGCTGTACAATATTCTTCCCTGAATTACAGTTTCCTACCCCCTCAATCTTCCACAAGATCAAGCAGGAATTTCCCCAAGCATTATTTTAACAGCTATGCTGATGGGCTCAGAAAAAGCAATGTAAGCACCTCCAAAATACCCTAACAATATAAAGCTACATAAAGGGATTACTCCCAGCGGACAAAGTGTCAAATTCATTCTCCAAAGTCATCCAATACTTTAATACAACTGTGCAGATGAATATATGCAAGTGGTAACTGTAACAGAATGTTTTGGCTTTGTCTATACATAAACTTTTGAACAAGTGTAACTGAAAAGACATGTATCTAATTAGACTGATGTCTGTTCCTACTAGGAATACTTCAACCAAACCGACTTACATTGAATTAAATGGACTTCAGACACCACACTAGCTTGCCCACTTGATAGCTGAGAATTATATAGGGTAATGACAATCTCATTTATGCATCAGTGCAAATGGTCTATTTTACAATGCATATGCCTATCACAGTATGAACCACACATGAACCAGTCACATTCCAGTAAAAGTTTTTAAAAGTAGTAACCCTAAGCTTCAGTAGAATGACTTCTGCACGGCAAACCAGATGTACTGCTTTTTCTCTAGTGCAAAGGGATGAATTCTCACCTGTAGCACCCAGGTAAAAAACTCTAATCTAGTTAGAACTGATGATTACTGTTAACATTAAACAATACAATAAAAAGTCACCTTGTGTAGCAATATGAAGCCATGCAATTTCATTATTATTATAAGTTGCAGTAAATTCAATGAGCTATACTGTGCATGCCAGTTTTCAGATTAAATACAAATATCAAACTACCATTTTACATTCACCCCTTTAGAAACAAGTTTAGAAGCTGAATAGGGTGACCAGTTGTAACAACATAAAAAAAGCCCCAAACATCCTGTCTTGTGATAACAAAAACCAAAATGCAACTCTTACCACTCCCAGTTTTTCAGAAGCATTAGCTTTCCACAGACGAATATTCATCTCATCTGAGCCACAGAGAATATATTTGTTATCTGAAGTCCATTTTACAGTGATGACGTGCTGCATTCGCTTTGTATGATATACCTCCCTAAAGCAAAGAAGAACATTTTTAAATGATCTACCATCACTTTTCCCATCAACATTATCTTCACAATATCAGAAAGCATTCTGTTCAAGGTAAAAATATTTTTTACTTTTTGTTGTTGGTTTTTTTTTCCAAATCTGACTTTTTTAAAAACATTGTACTGATCTTAAATCTATATAGAGAGAAATTAAAATAAAGTATGATGGTTAGACTGATTAAGGACCACCTAGGATAAGATGCTTTTTAAATAGGTGTTTTCATAGAAATTACAGCAAATAGCTAACAAATAACTTTTTGCAAGACATGCCATGGGTGTACAATATGATATGCATACCATTCCCGAAATAATTTTCATTAATATGCTGTTGCACTGTTCGAGCATTAGAGAATGGGACTGCAGAAGAATGGGTGCCAAAGAATCTGACAGCACCGTTATGAACAAAAAAAAGAACAGTAAATAAACACCTCCAGCTGTCCATTTACAACATGGCAATGGATCGGCTACTCTTCATTATGATTTATCTCCCTTTCCCAAAAATGGACTTCCTTATCATTGTCTAAAGGACTTCTAGGAAAAATTTTATAACCCTTAAAACTCAAAGAAAAGTCTTCAGTCCTGCAAACAAGAACTCAGTGAGAAATATCAGCTAGTAAAAAAGGATTCAGAACAGCTGTGTGGCTATTAAAGCATAAGCTACATTTACTTTCTGCCAATTAGACTCCTGCTCAAGAAGTGCTGCCACCTGTTGAAAAAGGTTTCTACCTTACACTTAAACCAGTATTTAATTGAAACTTACCTAATTTTCATTAACTATGTACCAAATGAGCAGAGCAATATTATTCATAAAGATATTCTTTTATTTCTGCCATAAAAATATAGGACTAAGTACACTTTCCTGGTAATTTAAATTATTTATTAGCATGCTAAAGGTGAAGAATAAATAAGGCCTACTTATTGTCCACTAATACCCACTCCTTCAGTATATCAGCCACACAGTGCGGCTTATAGACTATTCTCTTTCTTCTACCTTGTTAGTTTTACAAGTAAAATACAAGTAGTAATGGAAAGGAAATGTGGAAACAACACCTATTCAAGAGCCGTGGAAAAACTAGACAGGAGTTGAGCTGGAAGGGTTGTGAGAAAAACAAAAGTAATCAATTCTCTACCTTAAATAAGCTTTAATAAGCTTAACCACCTTTTGTAATTCAGAGTCAAGTGATTCTCTACAAGAACAACTGTGTGGAAGACTGAGCATGAGTACCTTCAGAAAACATTAATACATCAGCTTTTTAATGGCGTTGATGTTTAATAGCATGTGTGCACATACGCATTTTCACTAGGATTCCTAAGTTTACTTTTATTTTACTATTTGGCTGAATAACTAAGCTTTTCTTCACGCACCTTTGGGGAACCGAGTACTTTTCCTTTCCTTACTCTGAATTTTCAGCCTTTGCCTCTCCTATTGCTGTCATCACAAGTTATTTAATAACATTCTCAGGGAAAGGAAAAACACAAACCATGGCCAAATAACCTGGATCTGTCATTTAAAAAATTCACACAGCCATCCAGTTCCATTTACCAAATTTTACTAAATTTAATCAACTTCATAATAAATCTTATTTCTTATGGCTAATCAATTTCCGAATTTCAATTGCCATTTTAAAATAAAATAGAAAGCAATGGAAGTTAGGAGTTTTTCAGATTGGCAGGAGATAAACACAGAACTGGAGTATCGTCAGGATCCTTGTTGACAGACACTCTTAACTGCCCTCCCAGTTTTCCAGGTGGGATCAGATCTTCCGTTTCGTGACTTTTCTCCATTCCATGGGATTAATTTCAATTGTGCAACTCCGAAAAAGCCCAGCTTCTAAAGAATTTTAAGTGTTCCCGAATGCCCTAGTCAGCTTATATGAAGCTAAGTTCTTCATTTGTAAGGCTCTTCCTCACTACATTTATGGCCACCACACAGAAGGGGAAAAAGGGGGGGACAAAGAGGAAAATTCCTTCCACAGGCCTTGGCAACAGTCTGCTATAATGTGGAATAAAGCCTTTTACTGTTGCCTTATGGCATCTGCAAGCTTTCCCTCAAAGATGTGCTTTAACTTTGCATATCACCACTTTTGTGAACGTAACTATTCCACAGAAAGGAAAATACGTAGAACACAAGAACTGCTTAATAATATAAGAATTAAAAAACAAAACAAACACACCCACAAAGGAACTGCAATACCTAGTTACATTTAAAATATTATTGCAAGACAAAAAGAAAATGAAAACTACCTGTAGAGTAGTTATATAGGAGCATATGAACAGTTACATTGAATAATGCATACATAANAAGCAAAATGTAAACAGCCCTTCTTAATCTTTAATGCAGTATAGGAGCATACGAACAGTTACATTGAATAATGCATACATAACTGCATCAATCAGTAAGAAAAATATACTCCTCCCCTAATCAATATTTCAACATTATCACCCCCTAAACCACCTAGAACTTGACCTAACGGCAAATTTTGGGGCAGCCAAAGTTGGACAGAGGAAGGCAACTAGAAGTAAAATAAAGTTAAGAAAAAAGAAAAAAGAGGAAGAACTGACAACAGAGAATAACAAAGGTAGGTTTATGAAGAACAAATGATACCAGACAGATCTGATAACTTGTTTCAATTCTCACCAAATTGAAGAAAAATAATAATGGAGACACAGTAGATCAAATCTGAACTTCAGCAAAATATTTAATACGCTGCCTTATGAAATCTTACATGAAAAACTAATTCAAAGTGAATTGTATTCAAATCCTTGTCACATGAATCAAAACCTGGTTAACAAAATGTGAACAAAAGGTAATAAGCATACTGAAACAGATCACAAAAGTGTCCCAAACTGATCCTCAGTTTCATTCATACAACAGTGCTTTTCACGTAACATCTTTAGCAATCACCCATACAGGATGAAGACAGTCCCTAGAAAACCAAATGCTACAACGTTGTAAGACACTGCAAACTTAAGTGGTGACAGATACAGTAAAAAGTGACCTAAAAACATTAAAGATACATATAGAGGGAAATAAGATGGGATTAATTTTGGTAAAATACAAATGAGTACACCCAAGAACAATAATACACTGTAATTTTAACCCAAAACTGCGTATGTACTGCTATCCGTTAAGTAGTTCTACTGTAATACGTACTCCAGAATTATCTGTCAACTACACGACCTCTCAATCTCAAGTTATATACAGAATAAGATTACAATATTCACAGGAAGTAAATGCCCCAATGAAGATGTTAATGAATTAATTCAGAATTTCGAGGACTAGGGAGGTCACTGGAATGAATGACAGCAAGAGAGAAAGCTGTAGAGTCACTCACCTGCTGTGACCTTTGTCTACAGGAAAAATGCGGATAGACTTATCAAAGCTGGCAGAGACAAATTCTTTCCCAGTTGGTGAATAATCCACATCAAGAACAGCAGACACGTGATCCATATGCACCGTCACAGGTGATTCAAGAAAGCGCATGTCAAAAGTATATAAGCTTTAAAAGAAATACACCAACAACTTAATATCTTAACAGCTCCTAAGTAAATAGTACATTTCTGCTGAACAACTACTTTAATCATACACAAACCACACTTAAAGACAGATCCATACTGCAGAGGGAACTCTTTAAAACTGCTCATAACACATGAAAAGAAAGAACGATATATTGTTTAGGGCTTGAAAAAAGTTTATTAACCAGAGGCTTTAGTTATTGGATCAGACCTAGGTTTCTTGCTCACTGTCAAAGAATAGATGGTCTTCACTATTCTCTTCATCTGCTGGTCGGTCACTGACCAAACCCATTTCTCCAACCACCACACTGTCCTCCTTTACTCCATCTTCAGCTTTAAGTATATAACCTGAATTCGGACAAGCATCTTTGAATCATTACAGCAAGCCTATCAACTCGACGAGGTTTCTAGATATTCCCGTACTGGGAACTCCTAGTGATTCCAAGTCTTCCGTGAAGTTCCCATTTGGTTGGCACCCTCTCCTGCCACCTAATTGTCTTTAGGCCAGAGAACGTAGGAGTCCAAGCAAAGCTTGGTCCTTCAATACATGGAGATACTACTTCAGCAGAGCACACTCCTTGTAGAAAAGCATTACATTAAAAATAAACACACAGCTTCTGGACCACAGCTGGTTTGCTCTTAAGCACCTCAAAGCTCAGGTGAGGTCTGTCTGTACTCCCTTTGAATCAATAAGCCCACTGACACATAGCAATAACTGAGTAGATCATTGGTTTGCCTAGGGCCAATAAGCAAAGATGCTTCACAAAGCATTTAATGAAACTCGCTTAAGATCTACAATTCAGTAGAACTACTATATTAAAAACTGGTAATTTAGCAGGTTTCTCACCCTCCTTGCTGCAGATGAATGCATAACGAATTAATTCAATGTCTCTTATTCAATAGTTTACTGGCAACTACTGTTTTTTCCTTCTAAATTCTCCAAGAAAAACTATGCTAGCATCATATTCAAAACCGCTACTCCATATAATGAGGTAAAACTTGCATGTGCGTTGTTGGTACATGCATTTGCCATTGCACTTAGACTAATTACTTTAGTTTGCAAGAGGACAGTTGCCCCTGACAGTAAGAACTACCATTTTTAGTTTAGCAGGGGCAGGTGGGGTGAGGGTGGGTGAGGTTTATAAACAAACAGATTAGATAGACCGTTAGCCCTACCATACCATAACCAAAATAGGTGAAAAGCATTACATTAAATACAACACCCACTTTCACAGTCTGGGCCAGATTCCATTTCCTTGGAAAAACAGCCTTAAGATAAGTGATAAAATTCTTATGTTCTACAAGAAAACAGTGATCTATTGTTAGATCACTGACTTCCTGTAAAAAAGGATGTGGAGCACATTTTGCAGTGGCCTAGTTTTGAAGACACAGCTTTTTCAATATCAGATTAGCTGTTCACATGAATAGTATTGTTCAAAAGTAAAAAACTGCTCTGAGACATTGAAAGGATAAGTATTGCAGTCTCTGGAACTGTTTCACAAAAGATTAATTTATTTTCTTTTTAAGAAAGGTTTTCATCAAAATAGCTGACCAGTACAATATATCAACTTCACAAGAGCTGGCAAGAAAATAAACACTTATATTGCCTCAGACTGATCCAACAGTATTTATTTTCCAGGTCCCACTGCAAGTTACACTTGCATTGGTTCAGCTGCATTTTTTTGTAAGTTACACTGCCTTTTTTTTCCCCTGGGTACTGAAATACAGAAAAAGAGGTAGTCTATTATCAATTCTTTTTTTTTTTTTTTAAATCAGTGAGCCTATAATTCTCTAGGTTATTACTTAAGTGATTCAAATTTAGAATGTAGGTAGTTTTTTGAAAACGTACTTTAGCATGATGATAAATCGCAAAAACACAGATTAAAAACATAACATGATCAGGATTATCAAAAAAGCAAGGTCACACTTACTTGTAATCTTCATTTGCTGCAGTAAAAATGAAAGCTTCCATGGGGTTCCAACATAGTGTGTTTGTCCTCATGTTCAAGATAACCTGAAAGATATTTACACATCACTACCTTGTTATAGGCAGTAAAATACTCACCATATTCAAAGCTTCCTATACCACTGTAGACAAGCACTTCCTAGATACAGAATTATAGCAGAGAAATAGTGACACGACAGCAGTGTTAGAATTGGAACTCAAGACTTCCTGTCCCTTATCATATGCACACTGCTTTATGCTACACTGCATTGAGCTCTGGAGACCCCAACATAAGAAGGACATGGACCTGTTGGAGCAAGTCCGGAGGAGGGCCACAAAGATGATCAGAGGGCTGGAGCATCTCTCCTATGAAAACAGGCTGAGAGAGTTGGGGTTGTTCAGCCTGGAGAAGAGAGGGCTCCGGGGAGACCTTATAGCAGCTTTCCAGTACCTAAAGGGCACCTACAGGAAAGACAGGGAGAGACTCTTTATCAGGGAATATAGTGATAGGATGAGGGGTAATGGTTTTAAACTCAAAGAGGGTAGATTTAGATTTAGATATCAGGAAGAAATTCTTTACTCGGAGGGTGGTGAGACACTGGCACAGGTTGCCCAGAGAGGCTGTGGATGTCCCTGGGAGTGTTCAAGGCCAGGTTGGATGCAGCTTTGAACAACCTGGTCTAGTGGGACCAACTAGACCTGGTTCCCTAGAACCAGGTCCCACTAGACCTGCCCATGGCAGAGGGGTTGGAACTAGATCATCTTCAAGGTCCCTTCCAACCCAAACCATTCTATGATTAAATTTTCCTCTGGAAGTCATCTTAGAAGCAAATTCTTCTAAAGTGGTCATTTAACATGTAAACATGTTAGTGGAGAACACGTAAACCTGGAACTTCTGAAAATTTTTACTTCTCCATCATATTTACAGGAACCTTTAGTTAAGTAAACACGTGTAATGAAATTATTATTTCAAAGGATAGTCATTAATTGATGCTGTGAACCAGCATTTGCAAAGCTATTATAACATTTTGATGTTCTCCCAGTTATTACTAACGCTTCATTATTTTATCTCTGAAATTGCTGTTCATAGAATGGTCATGAATTCTCCAGGACAGTTGCCATTTATTTTTGAAGTGCCAAGCAATGTGTGTAGAAGTTACTGTGTTGTAACGTACTCACCACTATCACTGTATTAGCAGCAAGTCATTTGCTACACATTCGTAAGATTGGCTTGCCGCTAGTAAGCAGACGGCTACAAAGAGGCCAGTTTGCCTTAAAGTGGGAGGAAGGCAGCTGATGACAGCCTAATAAGACCCTTCTACTCTGCTAACAGTGGATTAGACAAGAAGTATTAAGAAGCTGTATGTTGGATGCCCCCACCTTGGAGGACAGCTGTGGCAGAAACAGCTGTGCCCCTGTGGGAGAGGGGGAGGCAGGGAGGAGGCCATCTGACACCCCACATGACACAACAGCTTTGGCTTCTGCTGAGTCTTGGAGGAGCTTTCAACCATTGTATTTAAAAATAAATCTCATACAGTACGCCTGACACGAAATAGATGCATAATTACAGAGCAACTTATTAACAAACTGAAAAACTCTAAACAGGATTTTCCACAATGCTCCAGGCCAGCCATAATCCTACTTGAAAATCCTGAAATGTTGGTGTTTAATGCTATGGTACTCCAAACTCATTTTTGTTCTCAGTTTACTATACCAATCACCATAAATTTACATAGATATAACAAAATATAGTTGTACAATTATAACTTTTACAATAATGAACACAATCTTAAAGCAAGTTAATAGTGACAACCTCTACTGAACCGCCCCCCCCCCCCAAAGATTATGATGTTATGAGTGTGTGAGTATTCTGATGATTCTCATTCTCTGCAAGTCCTCATTTCCTGGGTGACATTATCCTGTTCAATACGAAGTCTGCGCTGCAAAATACTGCTCATTATCAGAAACTACGTGCATCCAGAGCTGAATGTAATCCTCAGATGTCTAAAGTGACCTCTACTTTAAAAAGTGATTTAACTGCAAGGACAGGCCACTGAAAGACCCTATGTTTACAGTAATGTGACAACTAGAATTTGTTCAGATTTCAGTATTGTTCTTCTAGTTATAAACCTTGCATGTATCTGGGAAGCTAATAATTGAAGGAGGGCTCTTTATTCTTCCCTGTCCAAGTTTCTCAGCCATTGCAAAATGAGTACACGATAAATGTTCAAATATTTATTACACATATAACGTGTTAAACCATGCTACAAAATAACTCTGATATGGCTGAAAAATCCAGCTTTTTTTCAAAAGGGGTCAGGTTTGGTCAAAGTCCATGCTCTGCATCTTGCTTCACTGTTTTTTCACCCAAATTTACAAGCGTTCAGTCTATTTCAGCAGTGGCATTTGGAATTAAAATAGTGCCTAAGAAAAGGATTCTCTGTACAGTTCTAGCATTATATTCAGTAACAACTATGTAAGGCAACTTGGGCTAGGAGTGATTTAAGTTGCTGTAAATACATTAATAATGGCATTTCAGAACAATCTAAACCTTTAGCAGAGCCATCTCCTGACACTTTTTTAATCAACTGTAGACAAGGTTGGGCATTTTCATAAGAAAAAGTCCTTATTAAGACAAGTCAAAGTTGTGAAGTCCCTGAAGACTTGGCTGCCTTGGTTTACTTATTTTAACTGTGAGCACTTGCTTACAAAGAGTATCAGCCCAGAGATTTTGAGATTAATTTTTTGTGCGATCCAGTTTTGTGTTAATCTGTTCTCCTTTACTACCTATCTAAGAATGTTACAAATGACACGCAACACAGCTCCTGTCAGCTATTTAAATGCTAAAGTCTAAGCTTTCCTGCAATCCCTCAGGGTGCACATGAACAACTTTTAGCTTTAAAGTGTACCAACTTCTATTGAAAGCTCTTCCTCTTGTCATGCAACAGGAGTGCTTCCCTTCAACTTTTCCCAGCTTTTTTAGACTAGTTCTTATTTTGCACTTAGGCAGTATCTCACCATCTTATCTGTTCGTCCTTGAAACTTAAGACTATGAAACTCACAGACAGGACAAATGGGCAACACAGCTACTGCTTCATGATGCGTAAAGCTGTACTCCTATTTCTGTTAAGGAAGGGACTCCCACTGAGTTCCAAACTCAGGGCAGTGGGTGAGCTGCTTTGCTGATCAAACATCAGGAATCCAGCAGTGCTAGGAGCCAGTGCCCATATATAGGTAAAGTACCTCTAATAAGCAGCGCCCTTCTCTTGGGAGTTACAAAGCTCTTAGCTCTCAATGCAGAAATGGACACTCAACCTGCCTCTCCACAGGAGAATCATCCTTATCCCAGCAGGAAACCCAGCACTATATCCACACATATAAGGAAGTATTCATCAGTGTTTTACTCCTCTAGCAGGAAATGCACCTAAGCATGCTGCTTACTACATAAGATACACATATATATACATGTGTGCACATGTGTATATATGCACATGTACCCATACTTTTATATATTTAGCATATATACATACGTAAAATCCTGTTAGCTTCAAACTTAGTTCACAAAGGCTCAAACTACATCCTTTTAACTTGTAACTGCAGATCTACAGCACTGGCTGTGTTCATTTCAACATTCAGATCCCCAACTAGTATCACTGACAATTTTTTATAAGCACTGTCTCAGTAGCCCAAATGGAATGTCATTAAAAATTGTTGCGGCACAGGGAAAGAAAGAAATACTACTATGCCAACAATATTCCTATTTTATAACTAAGTACCATTATAGTGTTATAGAGTATATCAGAACAGTGTCATTGCAGACAGTACATAACATACCAGAGGGATACTGAGTGTGTATTCGCAAGCCAGAATCTCGTATTTCACAAAGAAAATTGTTAAGATAGTTCTGGGGCTCAAATCCACCGAACTTGATCAAGGTTAATATGTGTGTATGAAATACTGGCTTCTTGTTTTAAGTAAATACATACATTCTCTTAAAAATAAATAGGAATCTTCATGTAATTGGTAAATTCCACATATAAATACAATTTTGATTCCACTGCAAAGGATTTCTGAATGTTTATACTGGGTGCGGGTGCAGGGAGGGGCATTTGTCTCCATGCAAAAGAGAAACACCTTCTCAAATGCAGAGCAAGGCTCTCCAATAGTGGAAAGGAAATGCTTTAGAAGTTACCTTGTTTGCTTCTAGCATGAAGGAGGAAAAAAAAAAAATAATAAAAAAAATCACACATACACAGACAGAACACAATATAGGAACATAAAGTTCTTATTGTGAAATTGCTGTCAGGTCAGGCACTTTATCAAGAATTACAACCGAGTAAGCATGACAGCCTGTTTGAATGCAGAAAAGGGCCCTTTAACTCTGCATGGTTTAAACCCCGACATTAATTCAAACTCAGTTAAAAGACTCAAAATTAGACAATGAAAACTCAGTGAACTCACAGTTCAGAGCTTCCCTTTCTCTATTGTCATCAACAGTTACAGACTATTTACACATTCAGTACAATTATTAGTGCCATAAGCTTCTGTTAAAAAGATTACCTTCTTTAATGGAGTTGATTTTCTCATATCATATAGCACGATATTTCTGTCAGAAGCACAGCTTCCCAAAAGGTATGTCTGAAAAACAACAGCAAAAAAAAACAAACACAGAAAACCAGTGTGCAGGGTCTTCTAAACACTTCTAGAGTATGGTTAACAGCTTACATTGGATACTTAAGCTATTTCACAAAGCTGGTAGTCAAATAGTTCCTTTTTTACTCAAGGAAATACATTCATTGTTCTTTCTGTGCAGCTAATTATTCAGCATGAACATTTTAAATAGCTTCCCCTGTAAGATTCTGAATCAACCCAGTCCTCTACTTCAAAAGCAACAAGCAATTCCTCATAAACACTTCATCGATGAACACAGCCCAGCCAAGAGGTATATAGGAACTGCTGTAGAAGATCACATACAATTGTTTTGCCATGGAGAGGGGGAGAAGCCTTGGTCACAAAGAGTGCAGTACTGGAACAGATGAGAACTCCACAGCCACATAACCGGTACATTGTACGATTGAGGTACGGGATATGTACTGCTGTGGGCAGAATGGAGACCACCCTACTTTTCTTTCTCCTCTCCCCCATTGTCAGAGACAAAAGATAAAAAGATGAAAATACATGGTACTACATTCTAAAGCAATACAGCCATAAACAAAAATTATATGTATAAGCCCCCCTAAATATTATGTGAAAACACATATCAAAATCCAAATTTGGAAAAAGCCATTAAAGATTGTGTTAATAGAGTTTAGATCTTATATTGGAAATCAATATTTAACAGAAACATTACCTCAATGGGATTAAATTTTACACTGCTTATGCTATCAAAACCCCATGTCAAAGAACACATGGGACTTGTCCTTTGCTCATCCCAAATGTCCACTTGATGGCCACAGGTGGCAAAAACAGCTTCTTTCCAGTGGTGATCAATTCCTGTATACACTGTCTTTAAAAGAAAAAAAAAAAAGTCAACAAACACAAATTTACAAAACCAATTGCATAAACAAATATGCAAGTATGTTGTTACAAAAAAGATCAACAAATCATTGCATATCAAGTCTGCCATGTTTTTATTCATTTATATTACTGAAATCCAAGTCACCACTGCTACCAGAAACTAAGTCTTATCAGATGTACCCTTACACAATAGACTAGTTTTCTGTGTACTCACTTAATGAGCATGCATGCACTTCTTGTTAATTTACAATGCAGTCAGCATTAGAAGCCCATTTACAAAGTCTTGGCTGACTTTAGAACAAAAGGAAATTTTAAGGGTACAACTACAAATTTTCAATGGGGACCTGAACAGATTCCATAGACATTACAATAATTAAAGAGTTTCAAACTATCTATTTGCAAAAAGCATTTAATGTTGTTCTTAAAATAAGCTCATCATAAATTGAAAGTGCTAAAGTATCTATTTTTAGGCTGCTTTTGTCAAAAAGAAAGACGTAAAGTTAAATTTTTTTATTGAATGGCTCCGAGGTATTGGCACGAAAAGAAAGTTATTTAATGCAGACTAAGCACTGACAACACACGTCTGAACAGAAAGAGACTACAGAAAGATCTAACAAGATCACAGGAAAGGGATGATTAGTAGAGACAGATCTAAGTAGTCTCTGATGACATTTGAGGGATTCCTTTCTGGATACACATAAAATAAATGTAACAAAAACTTGAAGATACTTTAAAAATTCCATTGTAAAATTTGATGCCATCACCTTACAACCCATTATGATAACAGGTGATATCAAACCGTTTCTCTCTCCTCCAAAAGCTAGATAAGAATTGGTTCAAACTTAATTCAAAAGAAAAGATGTGAGAAAAATCAAAACTTAGATTTACTACCTTTCCAAGAATTGTATGAATAGGTTCTTCTTCTTCTCCATATTCTGGGCTCTCCATTTTCCACTGCTTCACAGTTTTATCATCGCCAACCTGGAAATATTGGAGAAAGTATGTACAGTTTTACGTAAATATATTCTGTTTATTTTATTAGATGTGCTTTGCAATTAAGTACAGGCAGCCTTTCAAAAGACAATGAACTATGACATACACAGAAGTAAAGTGCTCTTTCCTGCCTATTCACTGCTCCCTTTTATACCTCCAAGCTGAAGATTAGTTATCCTCATCATAATATTTCGCTAGAAACTGAGAAGGTATATGTACGTCGTCTGGCTGGAACGAAGTTAACATTCTTCATAGCAGCCCATACGGCACTGTGTTTTGGATTTGTGGCTAAAACAGTGCTGATAAGGTACCAATGTCTTGGCTACTGCTGAACAGTGCTTGCACAGTGTCAAGGCATTCCCCCGCTGGCTCCAGCTCTGTCCGTCATCATCCCTGCTTCCCCCATGTGGCCAATAGACTGGGAGGGGACACAGGAGCGACAGATGATATGAATTGGCCAAAGGAGTGTTTTACACCATATAACATCATGTCCAGCAATAAAAACTGGGGTAGTGGAAGAAAGGGGAGGTGGGGGTTGGCTTCCAAAGTGGCTGTTGCTCAGAGACTGTCTGCTTACGAAAAGGAGGTGACCAGTTCCCTGTTTGTCATTGTTTCCCCCCCAACCACCACCCTTCCTTCACCTATTCAACTGTCTTTATCTCGATCCACAAATCTTTTCCAGTTTTCAAAAGAGATACTTCCAGGGTCAAATAGGAAAAAGGTAAGCTGAAACGGTGATTATTTTTTTAGACTACATTCTGTGATTCTTAATCAAATGGCACCTTAAACTGCAAATTATCTTCTGGATGTCATTTTGATGAGCGACTAAACAGTTAAAATACGCTTTCCACCTCAGTTGCTCCAGTTGCCTGTTCCTGACGCCACGCTACCTCTTGCACTATGCCAGCACAAGCTTTTGCATGGCTGTGCAGTGACCTGTATCAGGCAAACTGGCCAAAAAATATTAGCCATACAAGTTTAACTTTCTGTCCTGACAGCCCTGCTTCTCTTTCTTCTTCCTCTCTCTCAATTTTCAGGCAGAGGGATTGTCAAAAGGGTATTCTAATTTGGAGTCACTTAGAATTTTTTGCTATGATTTCCCCTACATCCTAACTACTGTCCTCATGACCTGGTATGTACTTCAGAAGAGACAAATAGATAGTAGTGAAAATAGCTCTTCTATGCCCAGCTCAAAAGCAGCAAAACCTCAGGAAACTCTAGTCTTCAAAACCAATTATTTTTCTTGTATTATCTTAGAATTGTTTCAATGCAAACAGGAAGACATATTATTTCCAGACGGTTTACGTGCAACTAAATCAGTTGTGGTTGATTTAAGTTAATAAAGCTTAATTAACATGGAACCATCTTGACTTAATCGGCTTATCTTTAATCATAATATATACAAATGGTTACTTTTTTAAGTGTTTGTACGTCTTTCAATGAACGTAATCTATGTACTACTTTAATGAAAACTAGTTTACTCAAGTTTTAATTACACGACCATCTGTTAGCAATTTTCTGGTATTTATCCCTTCCATAGTCTTGAATAACATCCATATCAGAGCATAAAAAAAATTTCATCAGAAACAGAATTGTCAGGTTCACTGACAAATTTAATAAACGTATTCATGCAATATTTAAATATTGTATGGCAGAGAGTAAGTTGCCGACTGGAAAACAGATGGTGAACAGGCACTCTGTACTGATACACTGTATGAAGGAGACACATTATACTTACAGTGAAGAATGATGTACCACAGAAACGAGCACACATGCCTCGAACAAAGCCTTCATGGGCTTGTATAGTACGAATACACTGTCGTTTGGTCAAGTTCCAAATTTTAACCTGTTAAAACCAGAAAAGTATCATGTTGTTATATAAGTTTTCTACAGCCCACAACTTCAGTTCATAATTCCAAGCATAAAAGATCACACACGTTGTAACGAAATGGCATAGCTGGCTTGAACACCGACCAGATTTTATAACGTTAAAAACTATTTATTTATTCCTCTATTGAAAAAAAGTTTTAAAAGTGCGGCTCTTTCCTTCTTACCCCTTCCCCCCCCCACAAGCTGTACACTTACAGTATTTTTGCATTCCCTGTTTTTTAACTAGAAATCTTGCTAGGAAACAGCAGCAGTGATAATTTTAGCAAAATATACCCCTCTAAAGAGAAAAGCACAAGGAAATAGCCTTTGGAACAAACAGAATGTTTTCAGTCCAGTTGTACTACATTTTATACAGATGTCCAACTCTCACAGAGGTTTCTGTTTCAAAGATTTGGGCCCATTTAAAAAACAAAGAAATGGAGGTCAGTTTTTATATCTGCATGGATTTATAGCACACAGTACTTTACTCGCTCTACGGTAAGAAATCAGGCTAACGTTTCATATCAATTTATTCCCCTCCTCTCTGAAAAGGTTAATCTCCCTTACACTACCGCATGACATAAGCACCTTCTGTAAAAAGAAGAAAGCAACCAGTTACCCAGAAGACACCTTTAAAATATAGAAGTACTATCAAAGGAACAATATAAGGGTGAGAGAGGACAGAGAAGACAGGCATTTTTTTTTTCTGCAGCTGACTCCAATTAAAGTGTTCTTGCTTGCTATTTGTAAAATTTATGTAAAATAATCAAACAAATACAGAGTTAGCATTTTTTAGGCAATATGCTAAATTATTATTCCACAGAGTTTCTGGTTGCGTGCTCCTTCTCGCTAGCTCATCTGACTTCATGTGATCTTCTGAACCTGCAGCAGTTTAACTTCTCCAAGGGGAGGAGGGGGATCGCATGGGCAGCAAAAAGCAATCACTATGGACTGTAAATATTAATCACTGCTCCATCCTGAGGAACTGAATGTCACACCCTCTCTTCACAACTGAACAGCTAAAAGCTGCTGCCTAAAGATAGGGTATCATGCTGAACAAAGACACAAGAGAAAAGTAAGCAGGGTGTATTTAAAAAAAAGAAAAAAAATACAAAAGAGGAAGAAAAAAGAAAAGAAGGAAGAAAAGTACCTTTGCTGTTTGTAACTGCAGCTTACCTCTCCATCACAAGCTCCAGACAACACTGTAGACAAACTCTTTGGATGTTTGGCCATGCAATTAACTCCATCTCTGTGGCCATCAAGTGAGCTAAGAAAGGGTTTTGCAAACACACGTTCTAGCTTTGTTGCATTCAGAGCTCTTGTGTACTCTCGTGGAACTTCAAATGGATGCAATATAGGGTCATAGTTTCTTGGAACTGCAATAAGAGAAACACAGACATTAGAAACCCATGGTATGTAGTGTAGTTCAAGGTAAGCTGAATTCAGAAGCTTTTCTCTTTGATTTTCCTGCCATGGGAGAATTTTCCGCAACACTAAGATTTTTGCCACTCCTACTGTTTTGAAATTGATCCATGGGATCACTAGTATGCTCACTTAACAAGCTTGAGTTAATAAAGTCTGAAGTTATTTGATGTCATTTTCACAGGTATACTGCTAAGCTAACAAAGATATGAATCTACACAACAAACTGGAAGTTGCAGATATCTTGCAACTATTATAAAAAAAAACAACCACCACAAATTAAAGAAAAAAAAAAAAGAGACCCCCACACCACCAACCTCCTACCACTAAACTGTAACATACACAGAAAGGACACGGCTACATGGACATGCACAAAGAGAGGCAACCTAGCTCTCTTCATGTTTAGTCAGCTGCCAGCCAGCCCTGGCACAGAAATGAGACTCATTAGTTTCATTAGCTTGGTCCTCTGCTAATGCTATCCGGTTTCCCAGACAAGAGTGTTTACATCCAACAAGCTTCAAGCACAGGTCTCTCTGCACCCACATAGACGCATATTACAACAAATTGAGAAAGACACTGGATATGGACATTGTGCTTCTGTTTTTTGTCTCTTTTGTTCCGTTTGATTCAAAAAGGTTGAAAAGTCAGCAGAGCAACTGACAACAGATCGCTCATTAAGAACTAATACTTAGCTCAGTCTGCTAGTTTCTGAAGACTATTTGATGCATATCAAAACCTTTAAAATCTCTGATGAAATAGAAATCGATATCACTCTGTAATATGACAGAGAATTTGATTTAACAGCTTACAGACAAATCACACTTGGAAAATTAACATGTGTTCAGTCCCTATCCCAGTGGGTAACTTCAATAATATTTTTCCATGTTGTAAGTATGTTACAACAATTAAATAACTAGAGAACGCTACTTACAGCGCTACTTCACACAACATAGTCACCTACCCCCAATTCAATCAAATAATGAAGTACAGGCAATTTAAAATAATATAGGTGTATTGTCCTGCTCAAAATAGTTTGATTTAATGCATCCAAGACACCCATTTATATTCCTGCTTTTTCTGACAAAGGGTGGCCATTTTACAAATTTTATTTCTAACGCTAGGTAGAGACTAAATCTCATTTCTATCACGTAAGAGAAGTGAACCTGCAGGGCTGTGTACGATCAGCTCTATAGAGGACGAGCAGAACAGAGCATGGGAAGTCACTATCTCACCTACCAGGCTACAGCTGCTACATCTAAAAATAACGCGTAAAACCTATACGAATTTTGCCAGTTTTAATACGGGACATGCAAGAAGCAGGACGACCTGTACCAGGAAAGAAACAGTAGTAAGTGCAAAAGACTGCTAAGAGCAACCCGGGTAACACCAAGAGTCATCTCGGAGTACCAGAACGGTGACTAAACACCCCCTCCACTCCCAGCTCTAACGGCCTTCCAGACCACGCTCTGTCACCCGGAGAGCCCAAATTCCGGCTCCTGCCGGGCCGGGGGAGGGGACACGCGGCGTTTTCCCCCCGGCAGGGCCGCAGCCCCCCCCCCCCCGGTGGGGCGGGCCGCCCGGGCGCACGCGCACGGCGACCGTTACCGCCTCCTCCTCCTCAGCCGGGGCAGCTGGGGGGGGGCGGGCAGGGCCAGCGGCCACCCAAGCGCCACCTCCCCCTCTCCCGCTCGCTCACCGCGCTGCAGGTCCAGCTTGGTCTCCCGGACATAGTCGTCGGGGTTGCGGCTCAGCACCTTGACCCGCATCCTCGCCGCCGCCGCTGCCGCTGCTACCGCTTCCGCCCCACCGGCAAGCGCGCGCGCCCCCGCCCCTCCCCTGGCGTACGCCACACGTGACCGGATGTGCCGGGCGCGCTGTTCTCGCGAGACGCTGCTCCCCGCGGCGCCGGGACCGGCGGGCTGAGGGGGGGAGCACCGCCCCGCCCCGCCCCCTGCCCGCG